>JAASGW010000416.1:0-26641 GCA_023334395.1 Phytopythium sindhum | reverse complement strand
CCCCCCCCCCCCCCCCCCCCCGCAGATGTACGGCGCTGGCAGCCGCCAGTCGACGTTCTCGCCGGCGAGCTCGACCAACAGCCTCGGGAGTAGCAAGTCGTCCTTTGTGGGGCTCTCGGGCGCGTACAGCATGTACGAGACCAGCCGACCGACACAGTTCCCCAACGTGGACTCGTCGCTGGTGCCGTCCTTTGAGTCGATGAATCCGTTCGCCAAGGCGGGCCACGCGATGGCCGGCGATGAGAAGCGCTGGCAGCCCGTGCCAGACCTGTACCACTCGAAGGAGTCTTTGTTCTTCCGGCGGTCGGTCGGCGACCTGCTCAAGAAGACGCACGAGGAAATCTCGCCCGCGGAGCTCGAGGTGCGCGCCAATACGCCCGAGTTTAAGATTGAGAAGGACGACTGGATTGCGCACAATGCCAACGTCAAGAACCAGTTTGCGCTCATCACGCCGCTCAAGACGGTCGCGCGCATCCCGGCGTCGCTCATCATCACCAACGACTCGGTCCCACAGGCCGTTCAGTCCACGACGATCGGCGGCTTTCTGCGTAAGCGCGGAGAGACGAACCGGTCGTTCAAGAAGCGCTACATGGAGCTGAACGGCTCCATCATGTCGTACTACAAGAAGAAGCCCGAGCGGCACGGCATCCCGTTGAGCCGCGAGGACAAGAAGGCGTGCGAGCGCGGCTCCATTGACCTGGACAAGGTCTCGTCGCTCGGGCCGCTGGAGAGCAAGTCGGAGAAGTACGGCATCTTGCTCGTAACGCCCTCGCGCACGTGGGTGATCGCTGCCGAGAACGAGGCTGACTACTTGCGTTGGCTCAAGGAGATCTGCAACGTGGTCAAGTTCAGTGCCGTGCACATAACGTACAAGCGCATGTTCCAGCTGCAGGAAGTGAGCGCCACAGCCATCACGGACGTGCGAATGGTTGTCACGACCGGCGACACGGTCGGCGAGATCGTCGAGCACATTTTCAACTGCTACACGCAGGCGCTTGACGCTGCACCGCTGCGCCCGTACGACCCGTCCCAGTACCGCCTCAAGGTGACTGGATACCGCGACTACATGTTGGATCGCTTCCGTGTGTTCAACGAGTACATGCACGTGCGCGAATGCCTCCTGACCAAGAAGACGCTACGCCTTACGGTCGTGCACGAGTCGGTCATCCAGGAGACGGCGATGCGCAACCTCAACATCCGCACGGACCTGCCGCTTTCGGTCGGACGCAATGGACTCACGAACCAGTTCACGAACATGTGGGACTTTGAGCGGGGCAACTCGCTGCAGATGACGACTCTGGGCGACGACTGGGATCGGCCGTCGATGGCCACCCAGAACAGCGCGGTTGGCAGCGGCATTGTCAACGAGCCCTTCGCGTTCCGCATCCACCGTGTGCTGAACATCCCGCGGTTCACATGCGCGAAGAAGCGTTCTAGCGAGGAAGCGTCAATCACCAAGATCCTTCTCTCGAGCTCGAGCGTGATTGTGCGAGTGGAGCTGTACGATGGCGGTCAGTTGCTGGAGAACGGAGTGATTGACACGTTGGATGTCCGCCTCCGTGCACAGCAGAACGACCTGCTCTATGCCGAATGGGAGAATCCCGTGTGGTACAAGTTCAACATCGACATCAGCCACATCACACGGTCGATGCGTGTGCAACTGACGGTGCTGGGCATCCGCAAGGTCATTGGCGGCTCCGTGGCCGCGAACCTTGATCTTCGCGAGGAGAAGATGCTTGTCACGGGTATCAACGCGTTCGACGTCGACGGAGCGCTTGTCCAGGGTTCACAATATGTGCACATGTACAGCAACCTGCACAGCTGCGTCCAAGGGCCGGTGCCGCACGTGGTGCTGCCGAACGAGCCGCTGATCCAGGTTGAGTTTTTCAAGTTCGATTCGCCCATCAAGTTTGACTGGAGCGACATCGACAGCTCTTCGAGCGAGAACGGACGCAGCTACCGGTCCAGCTTGGTCTCGGGCAGTGGCCGCGTAACGATGCTGCGCAAGGAGGGCTGGCTGCACAAGGTGGGCAACTTCTCGACGCTGACGCGCTGGCGGAGACGCTGGTTCGTGCTTGACCAGAGCACGTGCTCGCTGAGCTACGCGGACAATGAGTCGGCGCCGCGCAAGCTGATTCCGCTGCGCAACTGCTCGGTCCTCATGGCTGACGAGATGAACCAGAAGTACACGACGGCACCCGTCAACAAAGGCACGCGGAAAGAGCGACAGACGTGGTGCTTTAAAGTGCGACCGCAGAGCTCGTCGCGCGACTACATCATCTCGGCTGAGACGAAGCAAGAGCGCGAGGAGTGGATGCTTGCCATCCACACGGTCTCGCGAAGCAACTCGGAGGTGGCCAGCATGGGCGACAACAATGAGGGTTACCGCGAGTCGATGGCGAACCCTCCGTCGCTCTTCGGACCCGACAGCCCCAAGGTGAGTGACAACAATGCGGATGAAGTTGATGGCAAAAACCTCTTCGGTGAGAGCGAACCGCAGCGTCGCGAGTCGGTCTCGCGCAGCAGCGAGAACAGCTCGTCGCAGCGCGACTCGAACATCGCGGAGCTCCGCCGTGTAATCCTCATGGACCCGCTCTTCCGACTGAGTCCGTATCAGAAGTCGCAGATCTGGACGCATCGCGAGGAGTTCATGGACATGCCTGTGGCGCTTCCCCGTGTGCTTTCGTGCGTCCACTGGGACGACAGCGTCGAGGCTGATGAGGCGCTGCGACTGCTGCCGCAATGGGCGCCGCCTGACCACCACGCCGCGTACATTGAGCTGCTCAACGGCGAGTTCGCGAACGACGGAGTGCGCGACTTTGCTGTGCAGAAGCTGTCGCAGATGGCCGACACGACGTTCAGCTACTTCTTGCCACAGCTCGTGCAGGCCATCAAGTTCGAGAACCACCACGTATCGTCGCTCGCTCTCCTGCTGATCGACCGTGCGATCAAGAACCCGAATCAGATCGGCTTTGACCTCTTCTGGAGCATGAAGGTCGAGGCGCACAACCCGCAGTTCCGTGAGCGCTACGGCACGATCCTGAACGCCTATCTGGATGTGTGCAGCTCTAAGATGCGCGCCATTCTCAAGCTGCAGGACAAGCTGTTCGCTGCGGACGGCATGTTCGAGCGCATTTGCCAGGCGGTCAAGGCCAAGAAGAAGGACGGCCCCGAGGAGATGAAGCGCGTTATGCGGGAAGGCCTCGAGGCGCTGAACGAGATCCTGCCTTCTTCGTTCCAGCTGCCGATTGACCCCCGTATCGAGGTGGGAAAGATCATCGTGAGCAAATGCCGCGTGATGGACTCGGCCAAGAAGCCCCTTTGGCTCGTGTTTGAGAACGCTGAGGATGGCGGCGACCCAGTGACGGTCATGTTCAAGGCTGGTGATGATGTGCGCCAGGACTGCCTGACGCTGCAGCTGATCCGCCTCATGGACGAGATGTGGCGTGACGAAGGCCTGGACCTGGCCATGGAGCCGTACAAGTGTGTGGCGACGTCGCCCATGACGGGTATCCTGCAGATGGTGCCCAACTCGGTCACGACGGCCGAGGTGCACAAGCGCATCGGTATCCTTGGAGCGTTCAAGGACCCGAGCTTCTCGGACTGGATCCACGCCAACAACCCGGACCCGCGGAGCCATCGCACGGCCGTCGACCTGTTCAGCCGGTCGTGCGCCGGCTACTGTGTCGCTACGTGCGTGCTCGGCATTGGTGACCGACACAACGACAACATCATGGTAAGTCTCCTCACCCGGTCTCGGTGACTCTCTGCTTCCGCTAATGACTCATGCTCTCGTGACCACTTGTGCCTTCAGATCGCGTCGTCGGGCCGCTACTTCCACATTGACTTCGGTCACTTCCTTGGCCACTTCAAATACGGGGTACGTCCTTTATTTGGTGGTTCGAGAGAGCGAGCGTGACGCTAATGATCACTTATCGTGCCTGTTGTTGATGCACAGATGGGCATGCGACGCGAGCGCACGCCATTCGTTTTCACGCGCGAAATGGCGCACGTGCTGGGCGGCACGGAGGGCAAGGAGTTCGCCAAGTTCGTGGACACAGCCTGCACGGCCTACAACGTGGCACGCAAGCACATGCACCTACTGGTGTCGCTGCTGCTTCTCATGGTGCCGGCCGACATGCCCGAGCTCACGGGTCGCGACGACATTAACCACATCGTGCAGACGCTGCGGCCCGAGCTGACAGAGGAGCAGGCGCGCGAGGCGTTCGAGCACACGATCCACTTCTGCCTCGACAGTCGCTTCAAGCGCATCGACAACACGATCCACCTGATCGCGCACGCCCTGAACGGCTAGGACTGACGGGCGGCCGCAGCCGGCGGTGCAGTAACTTATCGGGTGGAAGGCATGAAGCGGAGGGAGAGAGGCGATGGGATCGCTCAGACAGAGGTACCACTGGCGCCAAGCGTGAGGCAAAACAGTCAGTCGCGTCGGGCGTCCGCAAGCAGCGAATCGGTCGCTCCTTGTCCACGTGAGGCGTCTGTCGGTCGACATCATCAGCGATCGACGCGATCGACGCGATCGACTGGGGACGATCACGGCGTGGGGCCTCCGAGCTGGCGCTGCCTGGTGCTTCTCGCTCTTGGCTTTTTGTTTTTGTTTTCGTAGGAGGGAATACGTAGGAGGTAGTGGTGGTGATGGCAAAGTAGCGGCGGTGCCCTTCCCTTTGCTCTGAGACTTGGATTTGAATAAACAAAGTGAAGCGAGCGCCGCGCTTTGCCGTTAGCGTCGCCATGGCATGGAGTCAACCCTCACATGAGTGTCAAAAGCTAACGCCTCGCATCAACCACATGTATTCACTTCTATATGTCCGCTCTTCCTGTGCGTCGCATGCGTCTCGGCCAGAGCTTACCGCCGGAAGCGTGGGTTGCGGCCGGGGTTGCTGAGTCGGAGCTCACCCACGCCGCGCTTCTTGCGGCGGCCGCCGTCGTTGTGGGCCGCGTCGTCGCCGCTGGCGGCTTCGCGCCGCGCCTGCTTCTTGTCGCTCTGCGGGACGAACGACATCTCGCGCATGTACCCGCCGCTGGCGGCCTCCTCCTTCTTGAAGGCGCTGCGCTCCCGCTCCTCGACGCGCTGCTGGCGTACGCGCTCGGCGAGCGGCAGCTTGGCCAGCTGCTGCTTGTGCTTCTGCGCCTTGCGGTCCTTGGACGAGCCGAAGTCCATCAGGTCGCCCACCTTCTCGCCCGCCGCGATCTCGTAGAACGCCGGCGCTCTCCGCTTGGTCGCTGTCGTGGTCTTCTTGGCGTTCGTGTCGTCGTCGGACGACTCGGCATCGCTCTCGCCGTCTTCCTCCTCTTCCTCCTCTTCGTCCTCGTCCTCGTCCTCGATGCGGCTGAAGCGGCCGCCAATGCCGTCGTCATCGTCGTCGTCGTCGTCGTCGCTGCCAGCGTCGCTGTCCATGTCCTCGTCTTTCTTCTTCTTGACGTTGGCCGCGTTCGGGTGCAGCCGTTTGTACGTGTCGCTCTCTTCGTCCACTTCAAAGTCCTTGGACATGAACATGCGCGAGAATCGGTCGTCGGCCATCGGGTTGGAGAACGCTGGCTTCTCGCGGTCTTCTTCCTCCTCCTCTTCTCCTTCTTCCCCGCTCTTCTTCTTGTTCTTCTGCTTCTTCTTGTGCTTGGCCTCGGCCTCAAGCAGTCGTTCAGCAACCGCGCGGTTGACCTTAGGCAGCCGCCGCTGGATGGAGATGCGGTTCGCGTGCTTGGCCTCGAGCTTCTCCTTGAGCTTCTGTTTGCGGTAGTCCTCGTACGCGAACGGCTCGGCGATCGCCTTGACCTTGCCGTACAGCCGTGCGTCCATGAAGAAGCCGTGCATGTACGCCTTGAGCAGCGGCGTGCCAATCATGTGCTCGAGCCCGAACGACGCGATTTCGGACCGCGTCACGAACTTGTAGTCGTCGTACACGGTGGCCTGCGCCTGCTCCTCGAGCTCCTCCGTGAGCGAATCCAGGAAGCTGCACCACTTGGGTGCGATGCCCAGCTCCGGTACGTAGTAGCTCATGACGCGCTCCTGCTCGCCGGCCACGAGCAGCACGCCCGACTTGCCCTGCGCGCCCTCAACCACGCACACGTCGCGCACCTCGGCGGGCGTCTCGATGTTGGTGAAGGCCTGACCGTCGCGTGGGTCCCAGATCTTGATCACCTTTGCGTCCGACGACAGCACCTTGCGCGCGTAGTCGTGGAACTGCACGTCCACGATGGGCAGGCCGTACTGGTGCGTCTTGGTCAGCAGCGGCCGCGACGAGCGCAGGTCGTACAGACGCACGTTGCCGTCCGACGTGCCCGCCGCGAACGTCAGTCCGTCGTCGTCGAACTCGAGCGCCGTCACCTGCACGTCCGCGCCGCTGGTGGCGAGGCCCGCGGCCACGTCGAGCTCGCCCACGCGCTGGTTGCTGCGCGTGTCCCAGCACTCGAGCACGCCGTCCTCGCAGCCGACGCCCAGCAACTGGTGGATCGGGTTGAGCTTGACCACGTTGGCCGCCTGCGCGCTAGAGCGCAGCTCCAGCGGCGCGAAGAAGCGGCCCTCGTCCAGGTTGAGCCGGTAGATGTCCGTGCCCGAGGCCGCGACGTACATCTCAGCCTTCTCGCGGTGGTAGCACATGTCGCGGCCGAACTTTGGGATTCGCAGCGAGTAGTGCGAGCCGTAGGGCGCGTGGAAGGACAGCGCGCGGTCTGCCTGCAGGAAGGCGAGCTTGCCGTAGTCGCTGGAAAGCACCTCGAGCTGCACGACCTCGGCGTCCAGGCGGCGCTCGAACTTGATGCTCAGGTCGCGCACGTCGAACACCTTGACGGTCGGCGGGTACACGCCCGTGGCCACCACGTAGTGCCCGTCGCGCGACATGCGCACGCGCTGCGAGGCCGCGGGGAAGTGGAAGTCCTGCAGCAGCTCCACGCGCCGCCGGTAGTCCTCATCCTTGCTCAGCGCGCGCCGCGATGACTTCTCGGCCAGCCACTGCGGCAAAGTCTTACCCGACGACAGGTTGTATACCTTGACGCCGTTGAACGACGTCGCCGCCAGTGCCGCCATTCTGTGTGTACCAATCTATAGGGCCTTGGACGTGGACGGACTGCGCTATAGTGGCGTGTGGAGCGCTGGTACGAGCGGAGGAAGCGGCACGAAGCGGCCTCTCTTCTTAGAGCTCGCCCTTTGACTTCTTCGATGGTGATGGCGCCTCTTCCAGTCAAAAGTTGACCAAGGAATCGCAGCGACGTGCAGATAGTGGCAAAGTGATAGTGACACGTCTATAGAGTGAGTATCAATATAACGGGTCAAAGCGGTAGTGCAAATGTTGAAGTTGACGTGTTAGAAATGGACCGCAAGTGTTATTTACGGACGTGTAGCCAACTCAACTTCAATTGATGCTGTGGTCGCCGTAGTCGCCAACGGACTCCTCCGGGTGGAAGGAGTGCACGGCGTGCGTCGCGTGCTCTTCCGGCTCGGAGAACGTCGTCGATGCGCGTGGATCTAATGTTGTCGATGCATGTCGGCCGCCTCGATGTTTGCTGTGATCATTGCGACCGTCGCTGTCCATCGCAGGAGCAGCAGCCGTCGCCATGATCTTGGCCGTGGCCGATGCCGCACCAGGCGCTGTGGCTGCTGTTGTTTCGGTTGACGCCACTGTGGTAGCAGAAGCAGCAGCGGTGGCGGCGGCCTCGGCCTCAATGCCGCAGTCTCCCGTCTCCTCGAGCATCTGGAGCTGCTTGGGCAACAGGTCGGGCGACCATTCGCTGCCGCGGCGGATGTGTAGTTGGGCCATGGCGACGCGCCCGAGGTCCTTGAGCAGTGGCCGGCGGCTTGTCTTTTCGGCGATGGCGCGGAAGTTCTGCCCGCGCCGCAACACCCCCTGCACGTTGACCTTCTGCGCGGGCGAGAGCGTGAACATGCCGTCCTCGACCAGCACGGACGCGAGCTGGCTCAAGAAGTAGGTGCTCACGGCGGGTGACACCTCCTCCAGTCTCCTGTAAGCATCGGTATAGATCAAAGGCGCGTCAGATGGAGTGAAACATCACACAAGCGTATGCTTCCGGTGATCAGCACTCGCCTGAAGTCGTGGATGGCCAGCGAGTACAGGATGCAGCGAGGCGAGAGCGCCGTGACCGTCGACACGGTGCGGTAGATCTCGTCAGGGCTCGCCATGAGCGCGTACTGCTCGAAGACGGCGTTCTCGGCGATTATGCGGCCCACGCCCGTCTGCGAGTTGAGCAGGTCGCACTCGCCCTCGACGAGGAAGAACATCTCAGTGCCCGGCCCGCCCGAGCGGCACACCTTCTCGCCGCGCCGGATGCTCAACGGCTTGAGCAGGAACAGCGCGAAGGACACGAAGCCCTTGAACGAGTCCTCCATGACCGTGATGAGCGGGATCGCGAACAGCGATTCGCCCGCCACGATGCGCCCCAGGTCGTACCGCAGACTCGGGTACATCTTGTCAAAGATCTGCCACAACACATCCAAGCATCAAAAGAGCGTTAGAGTGAGGAGGCAATGCCGACGAGGAAGAACCACCCACTTTTTGCTCCGCGAACAGGCTCGTGCAGGCAATGTTGTGCTGGTATTGCTGTTGTCATAGCGCCAACCGGAGAGGCTGAAGGTTAGACGAGATCCCCATACAAGCGCATCAGGATTCATGAACAGCCTCTCACCGTCTTCACGTTGGCGCAGAGGCGCGCGCTGGCGGTCGAGTCACGCAGATAGTCCTTCATCTCATTCATGAGTAGTCGGTACTCGCGGTCGGTCGGGTCCAGGTTGCGGATGAGTGAGATGACGGCCGACAGGATGTAGCCGAACATGGTCGCGTCGATCACGATGAGGATGATGACGGTCGACAGCTCGTACACCGAGTAGATACTCGGCTTGACGTCACCGTACCCGACGGTTGTGAGCGTCGTAAACGCCCAGTAGAGCGATGTCACGTACCGGTCTGCAAGCGGTATGCGCGCCGAGCAGTCGACGAACTCGGCCTGGTCCGGGAAATACGCGTTGGCGCACCAATTGTCGAGTTTGTCGCCCTCGCTCCCAAGCATCACGGCGTGGAACAGGCACGCGTTCCAGTGGCAGAAGATGGTCATGATGGACATCAGCTTGAGTAGCCGCTCCATGGACGGACTCAACTGTTGGGGAGGGGGAGTACGAGGGTGAGGGTCTAGAGAGACCATTGACTTGATCGAACTGACAAACAGACTGACTGACCTGGATGGTATCGCGCACGCGGCCGAACACGCGCGACAGCTTGATGAGGCGCACGAGCTTGAGCAGCCGCACAACGCGCAGCAGCCGCAGCAGTTTGGTCGGGAAAATGTGCACCGATGCGCTGCCAGGATCTCCACCCGCTATGCCACTAGCATCGGACGAGTGGGTCAGTTGCTATCGACAAACAAAACCAACGCTGAAGAAGAGAGACAGGTGAACGTACCGGACGAGCTCGTCGATGGGAACGGTGGAGATGAGGTCGACGAGGAACCAGCTCTTGGCGTACCGCCAGAAAATGACGCGCGGGCTGAAGATGAGCAGCCGTTCCTCGTTGAAGAAGGCCGTGCGGAAGTTAAGCAAAATGTCGACCATGAAGAACCCGTCGATGATGAACTCGAGTACATACCACGAGCCGGTGGCGTCGTAGTCAAATCCCAGGCGCAGCGGCACGACGATGATCGAGTAGAGGATGCCGATGCCCACGATGAA
Source organism: Phytopythium sindhum (assembly GCA_023334395.1). Classification (NCBI taxonomy): domain Eukaryota; phylum Oomycota; class Peronosporomycetes; order Pythiales; family Pythiaceae; genus Phytopythium; species Phytopythium sindhum. The sequence goes on along the minus strand of JAASGW010000416.1, from coordinate 16,947 downwards.
CTGCCACGTGAGGATGAACGGCTCCTGCGGGTGCAGCACGCGCGTGCCCTTGAGCTGCTGACGCTCCCGATGGACGTTATGCTTGGGTTGCGCCACGGCCGAGTCGCGGATCTTGGCGATCATGTGGCTCAGCTGCTCGTGCTCCAGCTCGCCCTCCGTCTCGGACCCCGCTGTCGCCTCCTGCTGCGTCGCCTCCTGCTGCGTCGCCTCTTGCTGCGTCGCCTCCTGCGGCGTGTCACTCTCGCGGCGTTGCAAGGGGGACGGGACCGATCGCGCGACAGTAGCCTGTGCTGCTGGGCTTGTGTTCGTTTCCGCCGCCGCGTCGTAAGTCTGTGATTGTGCGGTCACCTTGCTCGGCAGAGTGCTGGTCGTTGTGCTATTACTGTTGTTGACATCTGCGAGCAGTTCGGTTGTCGAGGACGACCCGCCGTGCGCGATGTCAGTGTGTCCGGCCGGTTGAAACTGGTCGTGCGCATCTTGTAGCGTTTGTTCATCAGCGGCAGCTCGTGCCTTGAAGGCCGTTGGAGATGATGGCAGGGCCTCCAGAACGATCTTCCTGCCTCGCAGCGACGGATACACGGTCCCGATCGGCGTGAGCGTCGGCAACGTCGGTGAGGACGGCCGCTCGACGGTTGGTTGCTGTGTCCCCGAGTCTCGGTCGTCCGAGTGTGTTGTGCCTATAGTTGTAACCGTGTCTTCGCCTCCCGGCGCGTCCTCTGTGATGGGCGTGACGCGCTGCTTGCGCTTGTTGTCGCGCATGATTTTGGTCGCCATGGCCGACGACTTCTGGATCATCGCGGTCATCTCCTCCTCCTCTTGATACGCGGACACCGCGCTCTTCTTGTCGATGGCCAGTTTGGAAGGACGAGAAGTCGCTGCTGATGCAGGTGACGCTGATGTTGGTGCTTTGAATGATGAAGAGGAACCTAACATTCGACGCTTCATGACAGCGGACGCGCTCGCGGCCGACGCCTTGAAGTGTTTGTGTACCTCCGGCCAGTTATCGCCTTCGGAGATGGACACCAACGCCTTTATAAGTCACTCACGAGGATCATAAGGAGAGACAGTCGACACTTACTGATCTTATCGATGGCCTTGCGCGAGAGGAACGTCAGCTCGCAGTAGGACTTGGCGACCGCCGAGCAGATGCGGATGCCATTGCCGTGCTCTTGGTCGTACACCTCCATCTACCACACAGACAGCAAGCTGCTCGGTTAGACCACACGACGAAGTAGACTGCCAAAGGTGATGATTCGGATCGCACCTCGCCAAAATGGTCGCCGATCGAGAGCGTGGAGAGTCGGCGCTCCTCGCCCGAGCCTGCGAGCGTCTTGATGAGGTTGACTTTCCCCTTGATGAGGAAGAAGACGTGCGCCGCGATCTCGTGCTGCACAAACACGTACTCGTCCTTGAGCACCGAGAAGGGCTTCATGGCCATCACGATGTCGCTCACGAGGCTCTCGTGGCAATGCTCAAAGTACTTGATGCTCGACACTGACTTGGAGTACACATGGTGGATCTGTCGTCGACACAGGAGCAGCAGTCAGAACATCACAAACCACGTAGATTTGGCAATGTACAATGGAGGGGACCATTTCGTTGCGCAGAGCCGAGGGGAGGCGGTGCAGGATCTTGCGCTCGTCGAACACGGAGCTGTTCTGGTAGTAGTACTCGAAGTGATCGCGGATGCGCGTGCTCAGATGCTTGGGCATGCTGCGCGAGTGGATGTACTCCTTGACGATGGTCATGCGCTCCTCGTAGCGCGCGGCGGCCACGTCCAGGTTGGTCACGAGCGACGATATGGTACCCACGACGTAGCCGAAGAACGACGCGCCGAGCGCCATCACGGCAATGTTCACCAGCCGCTCCACGTTCGTGTGGCCCACGATATCGCCGTACCCGATCGTCGTCTGCGCCCAGTCAGACACACGAACACAGTGTTAGGCTGGCGAACGAATAATATGTTGTATCGATCGACAAGCTGCCTTACCATGGTGACGATGGCCCAGTACATGGAGCCGACGTACTGGAGCAGCGCGAGGTCGGGCAGCATCGGGTCGTCATAGCCGATGCGCGTGATCCACGTGCCTTTGCTCGCGTCGCCCAACAGCCCGACAGCGAACCAGACGCACGCAACCAGGTGCGCGACGAAGAGCATGATGAAGGCGAGCTTGGCGAGCTCCAACAAGCTCTGATTGGTATACACGGCGTCCTCAAGGCGGCTCATGAGGCGTCCGAGTCGCCGCAGACGCGCGAGCTTGACCAGGCGCAGCACCTTGAGCCCGCGCAGCAGTTTGGCCGAGAGCAGCGCCGCCGAGGTGCCATTGCTGCCGCCCACGTCGGCCAGCTTGGCGATCTTATCGAACGGAACGGTCGAGAGCAGGTCGATGACGAACCAGCCGCGCATGTAGACGCGAATAATGACGCGCCGCTCGAACGACACGTCCCCGGACGCTAGGCGCACGCCTGTCATGAAGTTGAGCACAATATCGATCAAAAACGCGATGTCCATACCGTTCTCGAGTGCGGCGAAGCCCCCGTTGGCCTCGCGCTGGAAGCACACGCGGTACGGCACCACGACGGTCGTGTAAAAGACGCAGCCCGCAAGCAGCAGATCCCAGATGCCCTTGAGCCGCGCGTCCGGGTCGATGAGGAAGCGCGGCGGCCGCGGCCGGTGGATGCGTCGCCGCCGCCCCAGGAACATGGGCATGCTCTTCTTGACTGCGCGCCAGAGTACCGAGCCGCGCTTGGGCTGCGCCGACTGCTTGCCGGGCAGCATGCGAGGGATATAGCGGCTCGCCGTCGACGAGTGGGCCGGCTTCGACAGCGCCTTCATCCACTTGCCGACCATTCTTGGCCGTGGAACTCAGCGCTGTGACCGGCGTTTGGTTTGTGAGTTGCTGGGGAGGGATCTGGGGGCTCCGTCGACCCGTGTTGAGCAACACGGAGGGGATGGAGACGGCACGGGCGATCACAACAGCAACAACGGACCGATGGATGCGCATGCGCCTGCATGCAACGACCGAAGGACTCGACTGGCGCACTCGAAAGCTGTTTTCGCGTCGATAGCAGCTCAAAGCCGCGAGGCGATCGAGATATCCGAGCGAGGCGGGCAGTGGTTGAGAGCGAGAGTCGTCGGTGTCCTCAAGTGCACGAGCTCGTCTCGTTGAGTTGGGGCGCCTGTGCGCATGCTGCCATGTTGGGAATCGCCGCGTACCTGCTGCGCATAAATAGCACGAAACCAACCGCTCGCGACAAATTCGGGCGCGCACCGTAACGGCTTGAACGGCGCTTGCCTTGCGCTCGGATCGCCACTCACGGTTACTCAGCGAGCTTGGCAGACAACAAGCAAAGCGTCAACACAATACACACGAGTCAGCGAGGGAACGTCCACTTAATTGCTTCTCTCTCTTTGAGGCGGCCAGGGATGATCACCAGGCTGGGCTTGTGAGTCGTCCAGTGCTTGGGATACCGCCCGGCTCGCCGTGTGAACTGCTGAATGTTGCGATGGATGAGATATGGCACCGCATCCGATCTCCCAGCGTGTCGCGTCTGGTCTCTCTTACTGCGCCTTGGGCTTGGGGCGGCGCTGCGGGAAAAGCGAGAAGAGCACGAGCAGCCCGACCGAGATGACGTGCGGCAGGAAGTACCACGAGGCCCAAATACGCAGGCAGCGGCGCACGTCAAGGATCTCGAAGGCCACGCCGGCGTACTGCATGGCCACCCACGTGACGAACACGCCCGTGATGTCGTACAGGAACGCAAGCGGGTGCGAGTTGCCCTTCCAGTACGACAGGAAGATGGCGTGCGGGTACATGTCCCGGTCCTCCGTGTAGTGGAAGTACGGACGCAGGCGGCGGCGCAGCTCTGAAGCCATTCACAACATGTCAGTGTCGTAATCGACGGGAAAGTAGGAAAGAACGAGAGCACGACGTACGCTTGCCGACTTCGACGTAGAAGCCGCCGAGGATGAAAAACAGGTAGTAGCCCGGCGACAAGCCCTGTTCAACAAGGGAAATGACAGCAGTTTAGTACGTTGGCATCGGTTATCGGCTGGAGGGGGGATCGGACGTTAACGTACATGCCACACCGCGCTCACGACAAAGACCGAGATGGTGGAGACCATGGTCGACTTGCCCGACTTGGACAGGCCCACGCGCTGGTAAATGTCTGCATGCAGCGTATGCCAAACCACGTTAGTTCTACCGAGTGGGTGTACCAAAAGCAAAATAGCAGAGAGGTTTACAGGTGTTCATCCAACGCGCGACGCCGATGTTCCAGTTGTTGATGCCCACGCGCATGTTGGTTGGGATCTCCACGCAGAAAATATCGTTGTTGGTGATGCCGTTCCTGCAGTTGGCCAAGCAGAACGCGTCAAAATCGTTCAGTATCAAGCAGCTACCCGGTTGATCACGCCTCCAGTTTCCACGTACCACTTGCCCGTCTTCTCGACGTATCCGACGCCGGCGATGGCGCTCACGGCTTCAGCCAGCGACCACGCGAGGTACTGTGCAACGTTCCAGTGGTGTCAGTGGCTGTTAGCATTTCTGCATCAGATCAGCATGCGCATTGAGAAGGCACGTACGTAGCGGAAGCGGAAAAGCATGATGGGGATGCACATGCGCAGACAGCGCACGGCCCAGTGCGCGTCGGGGTAAAAGTCCGGCGAGTCGATCTGCTCCACGGGATGGTCGGTCGAGAGGAAGAATCCCACCGCCGAGATCTACAGCCCATTGTTTGTTGAGGAAATGACTGTAAGTGACCGCAGCACCATATCAACCGCAGAACTGGTGATGGAGGAGCACGTACCACGAGGATGATGAGGTTGCGGAGGTGCACGGTGAAGGGCGCGACACGGACTTCCTGTAATATGAATCAACCCAGCACTTAGTGACGTTTGAATAGCAAACGGTTGTCGTTGGTGGCATGACGCACCTTCATCCACTTGATGTAGTCGCTGTACTCGAAGGCGGGGCCGGCTAGGTACGTCGGGAAGAAGAAGATGAAGCCGAAGTACGGGATGAGCCCGGGCAGCTCGCGCAGCTCGTTCTTGGCGTTCTTGAGCGCGGAGGCCGACTTCTTCTCGGGCGGGATGCCGCCATCGCTGTAGTTGATAGCCAAGCTGCTCAGCTTGAGCGTGAGGATCATCTGTGCCGCGTCCCACACGATATCGGGGCTGTGGAACTCGCGGTAGTAGTGACTGCATCGTTGCACAGCAGTGCGTATTGGTCAGCTCATGTACGGCGTCGGTATCAGCACGAGGGCAGCGCTTACCATCCAACGAGGTACGCGAGCAGCAGCACGAGCGCGATCTTGCCAACGAGCTCGCTGCAGAGTAGAGAGACAGAGGGTCAGAAGCGGATACCGGGCGTCACGACCGCAGTATTGGGGAGCGTGTACCGCGGGGCGATGAGCATGAGCAGGTAGACGGCGACGCCCGTGCCGACGGTGTGCAGCACGGCGTAGTCGAACACGAACACGCCGGCGTAGAGCCCGGCGGCGGCATTAAACAGGTGGCCTGTACACAGCATCACGCCGCTCTGTTAGCGCCTGCGTTCGATACTGAGGTGAATAGGCAGCCAGTCAACGTGGGGGCGGACGTACGCGAGGTCTCGGAGCGCAGCACGTGCAGGAAGGGTGCGATGAGCGCGCAGCTTGCGAGCGCCACCATGATGCGGAAGCCCGCGACGGGGAAGCCCTCGCCCTCGGCTATCGCGTCCACCTGTGCACGCAGCGGGATGTCCATGGCTCTTGTCTCTTGGGGCGCGTCCGCTGGCTGGGGTCGATGCAATTGGGGGCCGCACGGGAGGGGGAACGAGCGCGCGGGGTCGCGCGGGAGCTTGACGCTAACTGCGGAAATGAGGAAATGACGCGCGCGCCACACACGTCGAGCGTCACCGTGAGAAGCGCAGTTCAAGGTCCAGAGTGCGCTGTGATTCGTGAAAAACGTCTCAGGTGTCGTGTTTACAGCGAATCACAGCGCGTGTCGTGAGTTGGGATGTTTGAATCAGATGTGTCTGATTCGGATACCTTGAATCAGACGGATGCGTGTCAAAGGCGGCGCTGGAAGGCCACCTCGCGCACGTGAAAGGGCGCGCAGGGCACGTTCACGTCCTGCAGCCGCAGCTTCCTGTGCATCCGTCAATGGACAATCACCATCACATATTGGCAAGGGCAGCACGTTAGCTAGAGCTGACGATGAGAGACAGAGAGAAGAGGGTGATGACGCACCCGGTGGCGGCGCCTTGAAGCAGCCCGGCGCGCATCTCGGACGCCGACAGCGTCTCCTCCGCACCTGCTACCAACTGCTGCTTGCTGGACGCTCCAGTGGCTGTTATTCGGCCAGTTGCAGTTGGTCCAGCGATGGATAGACGTCTTGCTGACTTGTTGACGGAGAAGGACGTGAGCAGCGACGGAGGGAGGCGGTCGCGCCAGTCGACGAAGGGCGGCCACATGCGGAGCACGAGCTCGCGGAACTTTTGCTGACGTTGCTGTCATCATTACCACACCCGAGTGAGATCTTCGGATCATATATATGCTCAGTTATCAAGGCGCACCTCGGTCGTCTTGAGTGGGGCCATCTCAGCGTCGAACACTCGTCGGAAGACTGTCAGCGCTTCGTGGTCGTCCACGATCTTGGGCAAGAGCTGCAGCACCGGGTCGCACATGAGCACTGCAAGAGCACAACCACCATCACATTAGTTGCGTGAAAACCACCACGTTTCTTCCTCTGTGTTGACGAGACGGACTCACCTGACGACGGCTGTGCGGTTGTCGTCAGCATATTCTGCATGAGCACCATGTACTCGGCCAGGATGGGGAGAGAGACGAACGGCGCGATGATCGTTGGAGGCATCTTGGGCACGCATCTCTGCAAGTCCTCGGGAATCGCCTCAATGGGCACGCTTTTGATACCCATCGCCGGCGGCGTCGGCTTGGAGAACAGGTTGGCGACGGCGCGCCACCCCGTGCGTCGCCGTAAGATCTCATCTTGCTCAATGTCGACGGGTGCGTGAGCCGTCCCACCCCAGAGCTTCTCACGGACACGCATCGGATCTGATCGCTTTGCCACGAGGTCGCGAACAGGGATCTTGCACCAGCAACACACCATCTCTCGAGCGTCTTGGCCAACTTTACCCTGCACACTGTCGAGACCTCGCTTGTCGCGCGATTTCCCGCGCCGTGTGCGTCTCCTCTCGTACTTGGACATTTTCAAGTGGACGATGAACTCGACAAGCAAGTAGAGCCGATCATTCACCGAGTTGGTGCGGAGCAGGAATTTGTACTTATCCTCCTTCGTCGTCTTCTTGGAGAACTCCCACACGTCCTCTTCGCCCGGATGCCAGTAGACTGGAACTTCGTGGATGTTGCCCACCACAACGCCACTGCCGGTCGTTTTCGTCTTCTTCGCGAACCGTGGGTTCCCAGGGCCAGCCCCTCCTTTTACTTCTTCCCTCTCCTGGAAGAGGCAAACGTGGACGCAGCGCTTGACGACGTCATCCTCGCGGGTATCAAACGGCTTCGGTACGCCCGTAGCTCGCTTCAGCGAGACAATAGCCTGCGACTCAAAACTCTCTGCCTGCTGGAGGATCTGGCGCTCGTCAGACATCTCATCACGCTTCATCAGGTTGAACATCGAAGACTCTCGAGCGTCTAGCAGACGCTGGCCACTATGGGCTAGTGCGGTGACAACCTGCGGAGACGGAAAGGAGAGCGCATGAGCCATTGTGTTGGCATTCAGCAGGCGACACGTCGCTGCGGACGAAATCGCCGGCCGGAAATTGGTTGGAATGTCGAAGAACATGAGCAGGTTCCGGTCAATGTCCAAGGGCGCCCCTCTGACGAGCTTCTTCATCGCGGAACATGCCAGTCGAGAGGTCCCGTCGAGCGAGGCGAGAAATCGGTTCTGCCGCTTGATGCTGCGAGAACCGATGCCACCCGATTGCTTGTAGAAGTCCTCCATAGTCTTCATGAAGGCGATAAACTCTTCCTCGTTGATAGCGCCGTCTCCATTCACGTCCACAAAATCCAGCAACGCGTCCTGCTCCTCCACCGACAGCTCCACCTGCAACACCTTGTAGACCATATATTCGAACTCCTTTTCGTCCAGAACGCCGTTCTTGTCAGTGTCAAGCGCCTCGAACGCCTGGCGAATTTCCATTTCGCGCTTCTGTGTGAGCAAGTAGGCCTTGCACCGCAGCTGCCGCTTGACAAATGCGACAAACTCGTAAAAGTCGAGCTGGCCGTTTCGGTCCAAATCGGAACGCTTGAGCTCGGCCTCAAGCTCTTTCGGAGTGACATCGTGGCCCAAAGCGCACAGAATATGATCCAGCTCTCGCTTCTCAATAGCATCCGACTTGTCCAAGTCGAAGAAGTCGAACGCGCGACGCAATGCCCGCTTCAGGTGCCGGTAGTACTCGACATCTGATGCTGTGTAGTCATCATCGTCTCCGCCACTGCCTTCGCCGCCGCTTGTGGCGTCGTATGAACCACGCCGATGGTTCGAGCGCTTCATCTGCCGTAGTTGCTCCGCATCGATGCCCGATGCACTGCCATCACTGCTGTCACCGTTGTCATCATCCTGCCACTCGTGCGGAGATGTCGAACTGTCTCGCTTCGTTCTCGGTTTGATCCGCTCGCGCCTTGTTTGTGGCTGCTGTGCTCTGCTGTTGCGCCTTTGTCGGCGCGTTGGACTAAGGCCAGTCGACTGTATCGATTGGCTCCGATGCAAGCGCCGTGAAGATCGTGAAGGTAAGCGTGAGGTTCTTTTCACAGGCGATCTCGGACGCGACGAGGTGCCGTTTTTAGCTGATCGCTCGGATGTTGTCGATTTCAAGCGCTCCCACCGATGACCTATCGCAGTCGGAGACTCCGCACGATGCTCCGACTTGATCCGCGTTTGACGCTTCTTTCTTGAATCACCAGCGTTCTCGGATGCAGATTGCTCTTTCGCATCAGAGCCGCTGGCCTTCCCGTCCCTTTTTGGCTTTTTCTTTGCGACATCTTTCCGCCTGGAGGCAACTGCTTCGCTGTCCGTTGAGGATGCGTCTTGCTTGGTTGCGGTCGTCGATTTCGTTCTCGACTCTCGCCTGCGAGGCTTCCGTGCTGATTTAGTCGTAGCAGAGGAGTCTGCGCTCTGGTTGTCCAATACAGTTTTCGTTCGCTTGCTTTTGATGGCTTTACCATCATCTTCATGCGACGAAGAAGGCTCAGAAGACGACGATGCGCGCCTCGCCTTCAATTTCTTGCGAACGACTCGTTTCGGCTCCTCTGACTCGTCGCTAGAGCTGATGGCGGCATCTTTTTTCTTTCTCGTTGTCGGTCTTCCGCTTTCTGATAACTCCGATGATGAGCCCACGTTCTTCTTGGCTCTAGCTGATGCATTTTTTGCTTTCGATCGAGCGCTCTGCGCCGCTTGCTTCCTCGCAAACGCCTTGGCGATTCCCCAGCTGAACGTGTTTCGAACGTTTCTCTTGCCTCGTGTCTTCGCCTTCGCCGGGGAGCTGTCACTAGCATCGTCGTCGGATCCTTTTTTTGTGGATGTGCTCGCCTTCGCCTTCTTCTTGTTTTTGCCTCCTTTTCCCGTCGACTGAGGTGCGAAGAGTGACACAAACTCTTGACACTGGATCTGTCCGTCTCCGTTGACATCGTATTCTTCGACCAGCGCGCGAATCTGCGTGTCAGTGAGCGGCAGCCCCATTTCCAGCAGCGCCTCCTTCAATTCCAGCGCGTCGATCTCGCCATCTCGGTCTTCATCCATTGCATCAAACACCTCGTCGAGCTCCCACCCGTGCTGCTTGTTGGCTTGGAGAATCAACTCCTTCACATGAGCGTGCAGTTGCTTGACGTCGAGGTGTAGCAGCGGCTGCAGCCACTGCGAGAACTGAACGTAGTCGAAGCCGAGCATCTCGTTCTCGTACTCGTATTCGAACCGGTCCGCGAGCGCGGCAATCTGCTGGCCGGACAGCTTGAATGCCGGTCCATTGCTATCGTCAAGCTCATCGAAGAACTTTTCAACACGTTCCGAGGCGATCCAGCCCTGCTTGGCCTTGTCGAGCTTCTTGAGGTCGTTGCCCATGTTGTACCTGGACGAGGACTTAGATGCGCCCCGCTTGCGGTCATACTTGGCGATCGCCTGGCGCATTTGGTCCGCGAGTTCGCTCAGTAGTGCCGAGTCGCGTGTGTTGCACGCAAAGTCCGTGAAAGCAGCGTAGTCCACGCGTAGTTCAGCCTCCTCATCATCCGACGACGCGCCAGCTGAACCACTGCCGGGCTTCAGAAAGCATCTGGCCAGCGCCTCGCAGTCCTTGCTGCTCTCCAATTTCACTCCAGCCCGTTCGATGCATTTGCGGAAGCGCACGAGCGAGACGTACCCGAGATCGTCCGGGTCGTGCTTGGCGAACAGGGCCACCAGTCTTCCGCGCGCCGCCTTACGCGCCTCGCCCGCCACCGCGCTGTACACCGCCTCCACGATCTCATAGTCCAGCAGTGGCGCGCGCTTCATCCTCGCGGCGTTGGCCAGCCTCGCCGCCTTCCCCTTCGGCCGCTTCGTCGACTCGGCCGCGGACGACGACAGCAGCTCCTCCGACTCGCCCGCCGCCCGCCGGCCGCGCCGCGAGGGCCGGGCGTCCGATGTGGCGTCTGCAGAGGACGCGGACGACGCGCTCCCCCTCCTCCTCGCTGGCCGCCGCGTCCCGGAAGAAGCGTTCCGCGTTAGCTTCTTGAACATGTTGTCCTTTCTCTATATTTGACAAATGTATGGGGGCGGGGGCGTCACTTGAAGTGGTCAAGCTGCGACCTTTCGGGGTGGTGCCGAGGCACACAACGCGTCACCGTCCGATGAACTGAGCAAGGCGGGTTACACTTGTAACCCATACTTATTTTCCACCAATAACCAGTCGTAAATACGTCAGATTGTGCCTTTAGCCGGCTTGAAGTGCTTCTTTTTCCCCAATGATATCGCTCCTACGCGATCCAGTCACAGTCGTCCTGTCGACACCTGCGCAGGGAGCGACACGCTTTATTATCATACTGCTTCACTATAGAAACCCCCCACACAATCGACTAATAATTGACCGCAACATGTTCGCCCGCGCGCTGCGCTCCCGCGCGCCCCAGCTTGCCACCGCCGCCGCCGTCGGTTCCGTGACCATCATGGGCGCCACCTTCCCGTTCGCGCGCTCGGAGCAGCGCGTGTACGCCAGCGGGTGAGGCGCCAGGCGTTGGTTTGGACCGAGCGTCGCATGTGGAGGCGTGTACTGATGATATTGTGGCGACGACCAGCGAGGCGCTGGGCCGCGGCGTGCGCCTGGAGCTGTGGAAGGCCAAGGCATGTGGCTGTGAGCGAGTGTGCGCGTGGATGACGAGTGCTGATCACGTGTGCCTTGTATCGGGTTCTGTTGCGGTGAACAGCACGAGAACGTAGTGGTGCTGGACCTCGAGAGCGAGCTTGTCCAGCTCGGCATGACGCGCATCCGTGACTTCGAGAACGAAGGTGGGATCTGACGTGTCGTAGAGTGGAGTCTGCCAAGTATAGCACTGATTGGACGATGTATGTGGCAGGCGCGCGCTTCAAGCACGACGCGGACAACGTGATCCGCGCGACGCTGGACTTGGCGCTGACCGAGCTGCCCAACGACGAGGAGGTGCGGACGAACTGCGCTGCCTGTGCCTGGAACTCTGTACTGGGTACGTGAACTGAGTGCGCGACGTGTTGCTAGGCCGTCGTGACGACGCCCCGGGGTCACAAGGTCGAGGGCCTCGTGTTCGAGGACGATGTCAAGGTCTGCGGCATCAGCGTCGCCGCCAAGCCGGAAGTACAGATCGGGTAGGGCGCGCGATCCGAACAGCGTTCACTGTTGTCAGAGTATCGCTGGCGGACGCTAACGGTGACGCTGTGCATCTGTATGGTGCAGGCTGCTGCAGATGCTGGAGACGACGTTGCCGTTCGAGTCCAAGTTTGGCGCCATCCTGGTCGACCAAGGCAAGAAGGGCGAGTTCAAGGTGGGCGGGTGTCATTGCTGAGTGCATCATGACTCCCCGGTCAGCGCCTCACTGCTTTGCTGGCTGTTGCAGGTCGTCAAGGCGAGTCTTCCGGACGAGCTGGAGGGCCACGAGGTGCTACTGCTCTGCCCAGAGTTCGCCACCGTCGAGCAAGTCCGCAAGATCATGCACGTACGTCCCAACCGATCGTGATATCACACCAAAGACGGCATGCTAACACTAGCACGCGTCCTGTTGCTGCTGCCGCTCCAGCTCCTGCAGCAGGAAGGCGTCGAGGAGGAGAAGATCACGCTCGTGACGCTCGTTACGTGCCCAGAGGCCGCCGACAAGTTCTGCGAGGTCCGTGCCGCTCTCACAACGGAGTCATTGCTCACCCTCACGCATTAACGCGCTGTTGTTGCTGCCGCCGCCGTAGTCGTTCGGCGATGCGCGGCTGGTGACCGCGTCCTTCGACGCCGCGCGCGACAAGGACGGCAAGATCGTGCCGGGCATCGGCGAGTTCGAGGACCGCTACGCCGGCGCGCCCAGCTCCGTGGTGGCCCTGCCCGAAGCGGATGCCTCGGGCGAGGACAAGCGGGATATCAAGAAGAGCCTTACCTCCAAGATCACCTCCCTCTTCTCGCGCGGATGACATCCACTTCCTGTGCAATACGTTGCGCTCAACACCTTGCGCCACTGTGCCGTCCCCACGTGCACATTGGAATGCGCTGCGGGCCGAGCGCAGTGATGAAAGATGAGCACGAGGAACAGAGCCAAGAAGACGATGTAGACGTATGCAGAGCACATGAGGGTGTCTAAAGGTTGCGGTCTTGCATTCAAAATAAAGCGTCCGAGCGAATTCATCAATCAAAATACTGAAGCGGTCGTCGTCAATCACGTAGTGTACACGCTGCTCCCCCGTTGGGGCGCTCACTCGTCGCCGCTGGTAGGCTGCATGGCCTCGACGGCGGCGGCCGTGAGCGGCTGCTGTGTCTTGACGAAGCGGCCCTTGACGCGCGGGCGCGCGTTGGCCAGTGTCTTGCGCACGCGGTAGCGCACCGTGTGCTGCGACAGCCGCTTGGCGCGCTTGGCCATGTACTTGCGCAGCAGCTCGCGGCGCGCGCGCGGCGTGTACACGCCGATCTTCTTGACGCCGGTATCGATCGCGTCCAGGCGCAGCGGCGTGAGCGTCTGTGGCACCGAGTAGACGCTCGTGGGGCTCACATCCTCGGCCAGCTTGATGCTCGGTCGGTGCCGCCGCTCGTCCTCCATCTCCTCCTCCTCTGAGTCCGAGACAACCGAGGACGAGTACATCGAGTCGGCCACGCCCGGCAGCCTCCATGCGTCTGCGTGCGGGTCCGCCGACCCGTACAGCGCGTGCTCGTTCGCGCCCACACGCTGCCACTCGAGCACGACGCTGAGGAAGAGCTCCTGTGAGCTGAGTCTCGCGCTGGTGCCCTGATCCGTCTCGACATTTTCCTCCACGTTCGCTTTCACATCTGCTCGGTTGTGCCGCTGCAGGAACTCGAGCACCTGCGAGCGTGCGGGGTCCGTGGCGCGTAGGTCACGTAGGAACCATGTCTCATCGATTAGCCGGCGTTCAGGTCGTCGTAGGACTGGTAGGATGTCGTTCATGCCCATTTCCCGTGCGCGCTTCCTGGACAGCAGCATGTCTTCTTCTTCCGTGTGGGTTGATTCAGGGTCCGTGGGCGAATATACGAATGTGAGGCCGTAAAAATAACCGACCGACTGATCGACCGATCGACCGACTGATCGACCAGTCCGTCTGCGAGTGAATGGATGGACGGACGTGTGGCTGTGCGGAAGGGAGAGATGGAGTGGAAATGCGAGCACAGCCAATGTGTAAGCGTGTGGGAGCTAGTCGTTCGTGTCTGTGGCTCAATTGCGCTTGTCCCTGTCGACTTGCCTGTAGTGGAGCTGCCCACGACGTTTCCTGCAGGCTGCAGCAAGACCACGCACCATAGACGTAGATAGGATCCCAACCCCTCTTCTCGTTTCCTTGTTAGCATAAGAAAAAACCTCGAGTTTTTTATATAAAACACCTTGATCAATTGTAAGGTGATATTAGTATATATATACTAAAAATAAGTTCAATTTAAAAAACATGAGGTTTTTTTAGAATGAATGGAGCCATTTTTTTTCGTCCACACAACCTTTGAGGATCCAACGGCCAGCCCAGAACCACTGATCTCCACCTGACTCTTTTCTCAGATTTTTTGTTTGTTTGTTTGTTTTTTTTGTTTTTTTTGTTTTGTTTGTGGTTATTTTTCTATCTGAGGGGGATATATGGACCGCACGTTTTGAGACCGAATTTTCAGTAATTTATGGCCACACATTATGGACGAGATTAATCTACAGTATTGACCCTCAATTATCTGCATTTCTTGCCAAGAATGACGAGTATCCTAAGCGAAATGCTGGCTTATGCAGTGTCTATGGAACCGACGACCATCGTAAATTACGCACCAGATGACGCAGATGACGACATCGATGACGAAAACTACCAAACTAAGACTGGTGCTAAGATCAACTGTAGATGCAAATTATGGACACGATAAGTAATTTATCTCTCTGTAACTTTGATAGTCAGTATCTTTATGACACATGTGATTTAATGAATCGACGCAGGATAGCCACAGGTTTTATTGCAATAAAAAAAATGCATGTTCTTACAAAATGATGTGAATGATTTCCTAAAAGATTGTTAAAAAAAAAAAAAATACTACGAGTACGTGGTCTGCGAGTACGTGGTCTGCGAGTACGTGGTCATAGCAAGCAAAGGACTGGTCGGTAAGTAAAGAAATGGGTGTCTGTTTTTCTGCTTCGTGTTTTTGCTCTTTTTTTTTTTTTTTTCCTCCATAACTTGAGGCAAATATAGTAAAATCAAGTATTTTCCCCAGTGTGACGTCAGAGAAGTAAACTACGCGACAAAAAAAAAAAAAAAAAAAAACTGTTGAATGTTGGTACGCAAGCATTCAACTAATGAAGCGACGTGCTCACCTTCTATTTAAGTGTTTCACAGTGTTCCTTCCCCATGTGGCAAGAAACGTCACAAACGTCACGAAACGCTCAACTTGAGAGAAATAAAAAAGAAACACGTGTTCGCTTCCGCCCCACCCCACCCCACGGAGAGCGATACATTTTGTATTGATAACCTCCATAACGGGCGGAACATGCTGAATTTCAAGGTGACGTTCGCGAATGGCGCGTCGCTCAAGCTGCTAGGGCTCGCGGATGACCTCACGCTCGACGGGTTGCGCGCCGCGCTGCTCGAAAAGACGGGAATCCCGCCCGAGGACCAGCATGGTGCGTCCATCTGCACCCCCGGGGCGTCCGCGTGCGATCTTCTCGTGGGGATGGATGGAAGCCTAACAGTGTGCTTTGCCTCTGTGTGTGGGCCCTAGTGATGGCGGGGTACCCGCCCAAGCTCCTGGATGCACCAGGGGTACATAATGACTGTTGTAGGCCGCTGAGTGTGCTTAACTGTGTGCTGACGACGGCCGCTGGGACAGGAGAACACGCTGGCGTCGCTAGGCGTGCGCTCGGGCTCGGTGCTTGTGGTCAAGGCCCCGCTGGCGACCGGGGGCGGTCCGTCGCGCCCGACGTCCGTGTTCCTACGCCGCGTAGTGCCCGCCGACAATAGCTGCCTCTTCAACGCCGTCGGGTGCGTGTCACTGTGGTGGATAACAAGCTTAAGCAGGCACTCACCCGTGACTCTGTGGTCCTCGCCAGGTACGCGCTCGGTATGGGCAAGGAGGGCAACGGGCCCATGATGCGCGGGCTCATCCGGGACGCCATCCTGGCGAACCCGGACACGTACTCGGAGGTGTTCCTGGGGCGCCCCGTGCATGAGTACTGCGCATGGATCCTGGACGACAAGTCGTGGGGCGGCGAGATCGAGGTGTCCATCCTGGCGGCGCACTTCAAGGTGGAGATCGTGGTCTTCGACGTGACGAGCATGAGCCGCCTGTGCTACGGCGAGGACCAGGGATATTCGCAACGCATGTTCCTGCTCTATGACGGCATCCACTACGACCTGGTGGTCGAGTCCCCGTCGCCCTCGGCCTCCGAGCGCCAGGATGTCGCGCTCTTCTCCATCAACGACTTCGCCAAGGTGGAGAAGGCCAGCGAGGTCGCCGTCGCCGCGCACCAGGTGTGTGCCACGACGACGAGGAGGAAAATCAACCGACGAGCTGCTGACGTGCTTCATGCGTGTGTGACTGCAACAGAACCACGAGTTCACGGACGTGAACCGCTTCAGCATCCGCTGCCTCGAGTGCCGGCAGGCATTCATTGGCCAGGTACGTCCAGCATATCATGCTCCCGTCCTTTGGTCGATGCATCCGATTGCTCACCGACCACGCTAACCTCGACGGGCTGTGCATGTGCGTGGCATAACACAGAGAGAAGCTCAGGCGCACGCGCAATCGACGGGCCACCAGAAGTTCGACGAGGTGCGGTAGCGCCGCATGAAATCTACGCACGGTATCTCCATTGATAGTTTCAAATTGGAGACTCGCTGTCTATCGACGCTTGTAGCGATAGAACCCTCCCATGCCAGCAGTAGACGCCATCCGGGGAGAAGGTTGCGATAGATTTAAATTCATATAATCGAGTGATCAAGTTGTGTCCGGCCTCTTCAGGCCTTGGCGGAGTTGTAATCGGCGCGTTCGGCGTGGATGGGAGACCGCGGGTCGTTCGGCAGGTCCAGCGACGTGATGCCGCTCTCCGGGTCTGCCATCAGCTCCAGCTTGGTCGCGTATACCAGGCGCGCATACCACCAGAGGCTCACGATGCTGACCGCGCAGAGCACGATGTTGATCCAGAACACGGGCGTCATGGACGAGATGGCGGCGGGCACGAGCGGCAGCACGATGCGCGACACGGACGCGGCCGAGCCGAGCAGGCCCATGAGCGTGCCCTGTGGCCGACCGCCCAACAGCT
>JAASGW010000415.1:0-26939 GCA_023334395.1 Phytopythium sindhum | reverse complement strand
TCCTATGGGGTTAAATGCAGTCAACCTACACATGCAATATAAAACCTTGGGTTGAATCAGGTTGAGCTTGAGGCTTGGACCAGGAGAACATTCTCCAACTTGAACTTCAATGTGAGGTTCTTCTTCGAAGAATCTCCCGCCACGTGGCACGTTGTGATTGGCTAATATCAACAACATGTACCCACAATGACACGTCGGCCTCGTCACCAGATAGTTTCCCAACAGGAACCATCATCATGCACAAAGACACGTGTGCAGAGAGCACTCGGGAATGTTCGAGAACATTCCATGCGGTCGTAATTATTGATCACTACCGTGAGTGTTGGTGTGTAAACATGAATCAGACATCATGCTTACGACACCCGGCAATCCATGAGGATTAGTGTGGTGCACACTAACCCGTAATTGGATTGCGCCACTCCATGATCTTGCCATTTTCGAAGGTCCATCGTCATGGACACGGCAGACGCAGCCGAAGCTGATGACGATGCACGCTCTCGCAGCAAGGACACCATCGAGGAGCAACGAGGGGCTGTGGTACGCTTTCTGTACGATCGTTGTAGAGATGGAAAGGTTCGGCGTGGTGGTATAATGGGCTGCTGCAGCCCATTTTGGCTTTCACCGCAACACCACCCAGCGTATTTGGAGCCGTAGGGACGACTTGAAGAGTAGAAAGAAGGGTAAGGTCGATCGCAAGCTAAAGTACGTCCTAGCGGAGGTGAAAGCAAAGATGGGGGCAATTTCACGGCGCCTGCGGCAGACCGTGCGCTCTACAGCCGCCCAACTTGTCATGCCAAAGCCAGGTTTTGGCGACTTGAAGAGCGACGAGATCAACCGTGTCGGATCGAGAATCAAGCCCAGTCTAATGGCACCCAACATGCAGCAACGACTCGACTTTACTTTGCATTTCGTGCAGTCAGGTACCGCTACTGTGTATTTGATCAGTCGTGTTAACAATCTAACTTGAAAATGGATTGTGTTAGAGCCCTCCTTGGCGTTCCACGATTTTTATGACTGTTCATATAGACGAGAAATAATTCTACATCAACAAGGACCGGCGGTCGTTCTACCTAACGGACAGCGAGAAGGTCGACCACCGAGTGGCAAGTAGCAAGCGGCTCCTGACCAAAGTGATGTTACTGGTGGCGGTTGCGAGGCCCCGGTGGGATACAGCACGCAATCAGTGGTTCGATGGCCGCATCGAATGTGGCCGTGCACGCGAACGGAGCTCGCCAAACGCAGCTCGAAGAACCACCTGAAGGGCACTCCAATTACGGTGACGGTGAATCTCGGTCGAGATGGTGCTCGACGCATGCTGCTGAACGACGTCATCCCCGCGATTAAGCTCCTCTGGCCCGGTACGCACAATTTTACATTTTTCACTACGGTTTATGACACAGAATATTATTTTGTATATGCTATCTGACGAAAAGACTACGGTTTTGGCATTTTGCTTTTTAGGCAAGAGCAAGCGCGTATACATACAGCAAGACAACGTCAGCCCCCACTGCATGGTGAACGACCCGTTGGTGCTTGCTGCGGATCAAGAGGGAGGGTGGGATACCGTACTCAGATCTCAACCACTGAATAGCCTGGACCTGAACGTTCTCGACCTGGGCTACTTCAACAGCATCCAGTCGCTACAGATGACCAAGCAAATGGACAACATCGACGGACTCATCGACACTGTCTTCAACTCGTTCAAGGAGCTCGAACGCGACAAGCTTGACAACGTTTTCATCACGCTCATGGCCGTGATGGAGCAATGCTTGCTTGCAGAAGGCGGGAACAACTACTCGCTCCCGCACATCAAGAAACCCAGTTTCGTACCAGCGGAGACCCACTATTGACTCTTCAATGCAGTGGTGAAGCCGTCAGTGCTGGATGCTTCGCTAGATACCTAGATGTACTGATCGAACTCTTTTGTTAATTGGTAATTTCGGTTCAATTTCACCCAAATTTATTTTAGGCGAACTTTTTTTGATAATTTGGACAATCATTATAGTTTTTTCTTATTGGCTGAAAATGAAGGAATCTAACCTAATAGGAAGAAAATACATTTAAAAACAGGATTGTTTCTGGATCTAAAACGACTGTTCTTTCCGTTTTTTTTAGAGAGTGCTGATTTGCTAACTTTAAGCAGTTTATTTTGGGCCTCTTTCTGTAACTCTCCCAGGTCGTAAATTAAAGAATTGTCTTTAAACCGGTACTCTAAAGTTTCCCCTGCAAAGTTGATCATACAAAAACACAAATTTCTCCGCAAGAAATGGCAGGATGATGTCTCGAGTACGGCAAATTGTAGAAGAAGCTAATAGCTTTGATTTGATGTTCGGTTGGTCTCGGACTCAAGTAGGGTTGTTCACGACACAGCCAAACAGAACTGCACCAATATTTTTCGGACAGATGAGTATTGCGCTAATAGACACTTTACATATGTGCTTGTTGCCACCATTTACTATGCTGGCCCAGTGGTGTCTTCATAATGTTCAGACCACCGCCTGCACCTTCCTGCTTTGCGTGCTCGTGGGTGTGCGCAGGAGGAGCGGAGCGCTGCTGCTTGAGGGTACTGCAAGTGTCATCCCGGCCCATTGCTACGAACACACCACCGAGACTTCAGGAGGGGCCATGAACTGTGGCAAGCAGTCACAACTTTAGCGCGGTGCTCGGCAAACAGCAGCACTACGGCCTCGACGAACCTCAATTGACATTCGCACTCTGCCGGGTCGAACGATTTGGTCATGCGAAGTTCCGAGCCGTAATGTGGCACTTGCACGCCAAAACCATCCTCCTGGCTGGAAGATCCTCTGGAAGTGGTCTTCGATGCCCAACAGAACCGTGGCTGTTCCCGCTATTGATCGCACCGCTCCTTGAACTGATCAAAAATAGCATTCGCACCACGACTGAAAACGCACGGGTCGTTTTCCTCCCTCGCCATCCGATGGGCCTTCTCCGCCTTGTGGGGCAACAATCAACCACCGTTTTGAGCTGGAGGCTATTCTCGGCCAGAAGGTGCCTCAGGCCCGTTGTCCCCGCGCATTATCGCGACCGCAGTGCAGCAGCTCCCTGACAGCTTCCAGCGGTCACAGCGCGTGACCAGGAACACATATATGCCATGGCGACAACTCATGACACGCTACGGGTCCGCGCAGCCGGCGCTGGGAACGAGTTTCCATCGGTGCGGAACAATGGCAACCGTATCGCGCTTTCAGGGACGCGCCGACCAACCGCAGACACGCCTGCTGCACCACCTGTGAGCAGACACCAAACTCTGTGGGCGCACATTGAAAGGCTATATCGACGGCGCCGTCGCTCGCTCTTCGTGCTCATGATCTTGTGCGAGCTCGCCTACATCTTCGTGTCCGTACCGCTTCGCTTTGGCTTCCTGTTCGACCCCTACGCGCACGGCGACTGGCATTCAGAATGGACGCGCGAGCTGACCGTCTTCACCGCGCTGGACGTACTCGCCGATCTTGCAGGCGTGGTTAACTTCTACGAGATCTTCGACGCCCAGCGGCGCGCACAAGCAGCTACAGCAGCCAGCGCAAGTGTGCCAGTGGGCTCTCGACACAATGCGATCGGTGCAACTGGAGGCACGTCCGTATCGGCGCCTTCGGGGACCGGGGCGCCAATGCGAATGAGACGCGGATCTATGCTGATGCAGGGGAAGAAGGGCTCGTTACTTGTGGCGTGGTCGCTCAACACGCTCGTGCCGGCAATCAAGCTGAAGCGCAGCATCCGTCGGCCGATCGTGCTCGAGGCGCTCGCAATGACGCCAATCGAAATGCTAAGCATAGCTCTAGGCCCCAACTCGCTGCATGTGCTGCGAGCACTCAAGCTACTGCGACTGTACCGCACGCCTGAGTGCCTGCAAGAGCTCCGAAGCCTCCACGCGCAGTCGAGAGTCGTCCAGTACCTTGACTTTACTGGGAACGCGCTGCTTGTCAAGACGGTCGTGCGAGGCATTGCGCTCTGTCACTTGACCGCGTGCGTGTACATGGCGATCGCACACTTTGAGTGCGGGATCGACCTGTTGCAGTGCACAAAGGCACTCGTCAGCGGCATCACCACGGGCTCAGGCGGCAGCAGCTACCACCGGAGGCTCAGCGCAACTCCAGCAACCAGTAGTGGCGCAGATCACGTGACGTCAATGTCACATTACACGTGCTGGGCGATCGAAGACCAACTCGTCGGCACAAGCTTGATTCGCCAGTATGGGCGGTCGGTGTACTGGTCGTCGCGCACGCTTATCACGCTGGCGTACTATGACGCGACGCCCGTGACGGACATCGAGACGCTGTACGTGATCATCGTGCTCATTCTGGGCGCCATCTTCAGCACGTCCGTGCTCGCGACATTTCTCTTCATCTTCCGGTACCGCAACTCGAGACTGCAAGAATTCATGGCGCACGTCGACAGTGCCAACGAGTTCATGAAGTCGCATAACTTCCCGATTGACGTCCGCGAAGGAGTGCTGAGCTTCTACAAGAACGCGTGGGCCACGCACCAGGGACTGTACCACGGCGAGGTCATCGAGCGTCTGCCGGAGCACCTCAGCGTCAGCGTCTACAGCGTGCTCAAGGTCCAGCGCCTCCAGAACGTCGTCTTCCTCGCCAAGGAGAGCATCGAGTTCATCAACACGCTCGCGTGCGATATCGAGCTGTCGGTCTTCTCGCCAAAGGACTGGATCATCGAGAAGGTCGCTGACGGCATGTACTTTGTGCTTCGCGGGACTGTACTGCTGGATTCGGAACGCAGCCGCGCTGGCCAGGCTCCGCGTTTTGCCAAGGCCGGTGATCATTTTGCAGAGGCTTGCCTCCTCTACCCTGGGCGGTCGGCTGAAGACGAGCGCGCACGAGCGCAGACTTTCTCTGAGCTGTACAAGCTGCCGCACCGAAGTTTTTTCAGCACGCTCAGCATCTTCTACCGCAAAGCCGCTCCTGCTCACCTCGAGCGCATGCGCTCCATGCTGATGCGCCGCGACCAGCAAGAGCAGAAGATGAAGCGGATGCTCGGTCGGTCGCAAAAGCACTTCCTCGAAAGCACATCGTCCATAGCGGGCTTTCAGATGATGCCCACCGCTGGAGCGCCCGGGAATACCAGCGGTGACAATGATAGTACAGGCAGCACCAACAGAGCAGTTCAGTGGTTCCGTCAATGGTGGCGCCGCTATCGCCGCCGCCAGCATCAGCGACAGCAGCTGCCGTGGAACATGCCCGGATCGAGTTTTCGCCACTTCTGGGAGTACTGGCGCTTCTTCCTACTGATATTCGTGACCTTCGAGGTGCCGCTCTTCCTGGTCTTCGACAGCACGTCGTTCCCGTTTGGGGACCGCTCGCTCGCGTCGTTCCAGTCGATCTCGTCCATCTTCGTCGAACTCTTCTTCATGGCCGATTTCGTTCTCCGCGCGCGCTACTTCGCTTACATCGACCAGCTCGCTATGATCCCCGTCACGGACCCGAGCTATATCTTCGCGGCGTACAGGGAGAGCGGCATGTGGCTTGACCTCGTGGCCGTCATCCCCATCGCACTCGTCACCGAGTTCTCGATCAGCGGGCCGCTCACATACCTCGCTGCTTTCCGCGGCGCGCGTTTACTGCGCCTGCGGCACCTCCCGCAGGCCATCCAAGACTTCACGCACGCACGTGGTATGTCGTCGAAGGCGCATGACGCACTGTCACTCTTCCTGTACGTGACGCTCGCGATCCACGTCAGCGGATGCGTCTGGTTCCTTATGGCGCGGTTCAACATGCGCCCGAACGATTTCACCACGCATATCGAAGATGAAGACGACCACTCAAGCATTGGGCTCGTTGGGGCCCTCACACGCGATCAATGCCTACGTGACGCTGGCCTCCACGGGAACTGCTCTTGGGCAGTGTTCGACGCGTACGGACAGATCGGCACGGCATTCCCGACCGAGGACCCTGACTCCATCTACACGGGCAAGTTCGCGTACCTCCGCGCCATCTACTGGTCAATCGTGGAGCTGACGACGATTGGATATGGCGACATCGTCGCCTTCGCCACGTCCGAGACGTACTTCGCTGCGACCTGGGCGTTCGTTGGCGGGATTATCAACTACGGAGTCGTCGGGGCGATGTCCAACATCATCTCCAGCCTCACCGCAAGCAGCCACCACCACCTGGAGAAAATGAACAACATCAACCTTGTCCTCGCTCACTTCCACGTCTCCGAGCTCGTGCGCGTGCAGATCCGCCGCTTTTACCACCAGCAGTTCTACGTGCAGAAGGTTTCGTCGGAGGCCAAGCTGCTGGAGCACTTGCCGGCGCAGTTGCGCCACCGCATCTCGCTTGAGCTGCACTCCGAGTCTGTGCGCAAGGTGCCTCTCTTCGTCGAGCTGGAGGGCGAGCATTCGCGGCTGCTACACAGCCTCACGGGGTTGTTCCGGCGACGCATTTACCAGCGAGGCGACACATTTTTTCCGGACAGCAGCGTCTGCGATGAGATGGTCGTGGTGGTGCACGGGCGTGCCAACGTGTTCAGCAAGCGAGCGGGCTCCGTCCCTGTCGGTGCACTCACTGACGGCTGCTGCTACGGCGTCTGCGAGCTGATCCTGCGCAAACCGAATCCAACCTCTGTTGTCGCGGCCAGTATCGTCGACGTGTCCGCAATCACGTACTCCGCGTTCTCCGCCATCGAGCGCCGCTTCCCCGCAGAGCTACAGACGCTACGACTTCGCGCGCTGCAACAGCATGTCGCCGACTCGCTCTCGCTGGAAGCCATCATCGACAACATCAAGGCGCAGCCCACGGTCGCCAAGTTCATGGACAAGTGCACGAGCATGTTCGTCGACAAGGACGATTGGGCGAACCACGTCCGCAAGACGCAGCTGCGCCTGTACTGGGACCTGGTACTCTTCCTGGTTGACATGCACAACGCCGTCCAGATCACCTTCCGGATCTGTTTCCTGCATCGCCCCGATAAGCAGACCTGGCTGGTGTATGCCCTGCTGGACTTCGGCATCGACGTGTTGCTCGTCTTGGACGTGGTCCTGAAACTCCACTACTTCGAGTGCGAAGGAGGACTGCGCAACTTGATCACCCGTGAGCACCGCGACGCGGCTTACGCCAAACGCGCGCTGAAGTGGGACCTGGTGAGCTGCGTCCCGCTTTATTACGTAGGCAACTTCGTAGCCATGAGTGTTTGTCGCCTACCGCGCCTCATTAGGCTTCGGCACGTCGCCGAGGTGTTCGACTCGCTTACGGTGAGGATCCAGCAGCGCTTCTCGTCCGGCGGCAACATCTCCGCGTACCTCGGACCGCTCAAGCTAGCGCTGTGGTTGATCTTCGCGGCACACTTCGCCGGCTGTGTCTTCTACTTCATCTCCGTCACCGAGCACAACCCGCTCAACTGGATTGAGCACGACCACATCGTCGACCAGGAGCACGGGAGCATCGGCGTGCTGTATCTCCGTTCCTTCTACTGGGCGCTCACCACGGTACACAATGTCTGCACAGGTTAGCAAGCGATGGCTCACCGTTATCTCACAGGTTGTCGTGCTCTTGCCCTGTCTTGCTTTCTGTAGCTGACATTGGTCGGATCGCGCGAGATCGTTCCGCTTGGCGTCTCAGGAACCGTGTGGGCTGCTTTGACGAGCCTGTGCTGCGCCTTCATCGTCGGACACATCGTCGGAGAGCTGTCGGACCTCATTCTCGACCTTGACAAGACGGGGAAAGAGCTGAAGGAGCGCGAGGATCGCTTCGACCGGTTCGCGAAAGAGCACAACCTCCCGACGTCCATCCGCACGCGCGCGCTGCACTACCTGCGCTTCCAGCACGCCTACATGCGCGGCATGGACGTCTACGAGACGTTCCACGATCTGTCGCCCAACCTGCGCGTGCAGCTCATGCTCGACCTCCACGGAGACACAATCCGAGGACTGTGCATCGCGCCGTTCCTCAGCAACGCCCAGATCAACGCCCTCGCTGTCCGCCTGCGCTCGGAGCTCTTCATTGCCGGGGACACCATCATCGTTGAGGGAAACCTCGGCCACAAGCTCTACATGGTTAAGTGCGGCACGGCGATGGTCCTGTGGAAAGGGACAGGGACCACTGTGGCAACGCTGCAAGCCGGCTCGCTCTTCGGTGAGGTCGCGTTCTTCCTTCGCGGTCAACGGCGCATCGCAACCGTGCAGGCAACCACGAGTTCCGAAATGCTGGTCGTCGACCGTCGCGCGTGGGAAGAGCTGCTGGCACTGAGCCGACCGGAGGAAGCGGAAGCGACCGAGCAGTCGCTAACCAACTGGGTCTGCGAGTGCCTCAAAGGCTACAACGTCATGACGGTCGAGATCGTCAAGTCCATCAAGCTAGGCGACGCAGTGCCCCCGACGATTCAGGAGCTGCACACGTACAACTCGGCCACCTCGGCCATGCGCCAGCAGTCGAATGGGCGCGCGTTTACTCAACGACAACGTATGAAGCCTCCTTCTCGCATGGGCAACCGCGACTCGGTCGGCACCATCCAAGAAAAGCAGGTTCGCCACCTGCTCCGCAAAGCAGCACAGCAACGCGTGCCACCAACAGGGAGGCACGGAGGCCAACAGAGTGGATCTGTGGGGCCTTGGCTGTGGGGATGCGCGCAACGCGGGCTCCACGCCCTCTCGATGGGCCTTGTTTGGGGCCCAAAGACTGCAGAAGGCAATGCAAACGCCAAACTTCGACAAGCGCGCGTTTACGCTGCCATGGGCGAGAGCAACGACAGCAGCGCCGACCGCCACGGCGCCGGAGACGATGACGACGACGGGAGCGAAGACCATGGGTCGCATGATCTCGCCCCAATGCCAGGAACTGGGAGTGTGAAGCAGCTCAATGGCGCCTGGACCATGCGGTCGTTACCGCAGATTCCAGATCTGCAAACGCAGGGGGCAGGCGGGTACATGGCGCGTGCGCGCCGTACGCTGCCGATGCTCCGGTCCGGCACCTTGAAGCACGGGGCGTCGACGATGCAGATCAATCCCGTGAGCACCAGTATGCGCGAGTACTACGGCGACGCACAGCTCGCCGAGATGGAGGAGGAGTGCTGGCGCCGCTACAAAGTGTCGCTCTTTCTAGCCGAGTCATATATAGACCGGCAGCAGCAAGCAGCAGCTCGAGCAGACGCGCGCAACATCGTCATGTCGGGCGCTGGAACCATCAAAACCATCGAGGAGAACGGAGCACTTCCGGATCTGGCGAACTCTGACGACGAGGACATCGGAGAGAACGAGGACGGCAACAGCAAGTCCGCCGCCAGAAAACCCGTCGGGCGGCGCGTACGCGAGGCGCGGAAAACGTTCTGCGGCGCGATGCTACCCGGTGACGGCCTCAACCGCTCGACGCGGGACTCCGTCACCAACGACGGCACGCGATGGCTCGCCAACTACGAAATGCGCAATCGAAGCGCCGCACTAAGCGGTGAGATACGACGCGAGGGCATCGTGGAGGACCGGTATCGATCGTTCACCAGGATGAAGGTTCCGCATCTCACTGCACCAGGGCCAGCGAAGTTACATCGACGTGTGCTGAAGCGCAGCCAGTCCCTGCCCATCTTCGACCGGCACTTCGCCAGCATGGTCCACGCGGAGCTGCAGGAGTCGAGCGCCAAAGACCACGAGAGCAAGCTGAACCTCGGCTTCGAGCTGCTTCAGCGCTGTAGGCAGCCTGAGTTCTCGTTCTTCTTCCAGGCGTACCTGGCGTGGCTGAAGAAGAAGCGCGCGTGGAGTCAAAGTCGGCTCTACAAGTGGTTGTTTGGAAAGTCGAGCGCGGCCTCCGTGCGGCCGGGGGCCAAGAGCTTTCGGGACCTCACCTCGCTGCAGACAGCTCTAAACTTCCGACAAAGTGCTGATGACGATGACGACGCGATATTGGCTCAATTGGGATCAGCAGCCTCGAAGACGACAACAAGCGAGGGGTCCAGGAACACGAGCAAGGCCGAGGCGTTCCTCAACCTGCTCATTCGGTACTATCGCCTGTGGGAAGGTGTGGTCGTGGTCGTCGCCATGTTCTACGCCGTCACGCTGCCGTTCCTCATCTGCTTCATGTACAACACGGAGACCTCTGTCTCGACCGCAGCGCTGCGGCGCTGGATCGGCGCCATCATCTTCATGGACTTGTTCTGCATCATCGACTTGGTCCTCAAGTACACGGCGTTCCAGGGCGTGCTGCGTCTGGACGAGGGAGGCCACGGCGAGCACAACGAGCACGCGTCTAGGAGCCGAGATCCCGCGCACCACCGTTCGCGGTCGGCGTGCTTTGGCGGCGTTTCGATGCACCTGGTATCCGAGGTGTTCGCCGCCATCCCGCTGGACTTCATCGTGTTCCTGCCGGGCATGCACATGCTCCGCCAGCATCAGTGGTACTACCTGTCGCTGCTGCAGCTCAACAAGATCACGCGCATCTACGACTCCATCCAGGCGAGTGAACGCGTGGCCCAGTTCTTCGCAAGCGACCTGAACCTGGCGGTGGGCGACAGCCTGCTGCGGTTCGTGCGCTCCATCGGCAGCTACATGCTCGCGGCCCACTGGATCGGCTGCGTGTGGTTCCGCGTGAGTGTGTTCGCGTACGAAACGTACGACGCGTCCTGGATCTCGACGGCGCGCATGCTGGCCGTGGACCAGTTCGAGTCGATCGCGAGCGTACCCATGGTGCGGCGCTACCTGCGGTCGCTGTACTTCAGCGTGCAGTCGGCCACGACGACCTTCTACGGGGACATCGCGTCGCTCAACGTACTGGAGCTGGTGGTGGAGATCTTCGTCATCCTCGTGTGCATCTTCCTGTTCGGCGCGCTGGTGGGCGCGCAGGGCGAGCGCATCGAGGCCAAGTACAAGCGGCGCATGATGTTCGAGCAGAACCTGGCGGCGCTCTTCCACTTCCTCCGGAGCAACGACGTGCCGCGGCCCGTGCGCCAGCGGCTGCGGCTGTACTACACCAACACGTGGCTCAAGTACCACGGGCAGGACGACCTGGACGGCGTCGAGGGCCTGTCGACACTGCTGGTGGAGGACGTGGCGCAGTACACGATGCGGCACTTCGCGGCCAAGGTGTCCATACTGCGCAGCTGCGACGAGAGCTTCCTGCGGTCGCTGCTTACGCGGCTCAAGCACGTCATCTGCTCGGCCAATGAGGCTGTCGTGCGCAAGGGCGACGTGGACCGCAGCATGTACTTCATCGCGCGCGGCAAGGTGCTGGTCAAGGGCGTCGGCTTCGAGCTGATCAAGGAGGAGGGCGATTTCTTCGGCGAGCTGTCGCTGCTCTACGGCATCCCGCGCTCCGCCACCTGCTCGTCGCTCGGCGTGTCACTGCTCTACGTGCTCGAGTGGGAGACATATGAGAAGCTTCTGGCCGACTTCCCCGAGTACCGCCAGCAGAACCGCCGCGAGTGGGTCATCGTCAGCACCGTGCTCAAGTCGGGCGAGTCGCGCTTCCGCTCCATCGTCGACATCGCCGCACGCATGGAGGGCGCCGACTGGGTCGTCATCGACGACATCATCCGCAAGGCCAAGCGACTCAAATAACGCGTGTTAACGGAACCCAAAAGGAAGTTATTTATTTTGGGACGACCTATGGGTTACGTCATAACTTGAAGTAACGATAAGATTGTACTGTACAAGGGTACCCGTAACACCAGGATACACGTAACCAGCGAATCGAGCTCCTCCGCCTTCAAGATCGAGATGAACATTGGTCGGATCACTTGGTGATCATCACTTCCCTCGCCGACGATGGAGCTGCTGGTGTGGCACGAGGCGCTGGGGTCGGACGAGGAGCAGGCGGGCGAGGACGAGGTCCTGCGGCGCGTGCTGTACTCGCTCCGCTCGGACGGCAAGGGTGCGGAGAGCGGCGCGCCGCTGCACTCGCTGCACTTCCTGCAGGGCATCGTCGCGTTCGTGCGCGCGTTGAGAAGAGGAATACCCGCGGGCGGCGAGCGTCCCGCGTGGGTCAGCATCACGCTGGCTGGGCGCAAGATGCTCGTCCTCGAGGTCGAGCCGGCGATCTACATGGCGCTGGTGCGAGGCATGGCGGTGTCTCGTAGCATGGTGCAAGACTGACGGATGTGTGGTTCGGTACCTGTCCTGCTGTCAACACAGGGAGCCGACTCATGGAGCGAATTGGTTCGTTAGGTTGCTGACTCGGCGGTGCTCTTTGGCTGTGGATGTCGTGATGCTTACCCAGGACACTACGATATCTACAGGACGAGCACCGCGTAGTGACCCAGGCGCTGATCTGGAATCTGTACGACACGTTCCGCCTCTTCCACGGGTCCATCGACAGGTGCGTCGCATGTGGTATCGGACGCAGTCTGTATCGTCTCGGGCTTCGTCGGCTGTAGCCTTACGCGGCGACTCCCGGTCATGTTTGTTGGATAGAAACCTGCGCCTTGTGGTCAACGGCACTGGGACTGAAGGTCAAGATCCAGACACGCATCCAACTCAGGATGGAATGGGCGTGCTACTCGCCATCCAGGCCGCACACAGACGCGTTCGGAAGCTCAAGCAGGCGACAGAGCTCTTCGACGCGACCGATTCGACTCCACTCGAAGGAATCGACGCCCACGAAGACACTCCGGCTTCACGCTCGAGTGAGCTTGCTCAAGCGGAGGAAGAGCTGCATGCACTGGAGGCCAGCTCGCCCGCGACTCGACTTTGGCGGCTCTTCGACGGACTCTTTCCAGTCCTGCTCGCGTCGTTGGACAGCCAAAGCCCAAGCTGCCTGGTCGATCTGCAAGGATTCGGGTACTTCCCCATGGACCAACCGCTGTTTCTCGACGTCCAGTCGTTCGTGAGCGGCCTACGCATGCACCTCAACGACGAAGCGATCGATACCTGCGCCATATTTTATCAAGGCAACCTCCTCTGGAGTTCCGAGGACTTGTCGACAATCCGCACGCTGTACGCGTTTCTGCGACTGCGCGAGGAGCTTGGAGTCAATGGAGGGCCAGCGAGAGTTGGAGATCGAGGGAGCCCATTGAGTCAAGACGGAGAAGAGGAAGCAGTTCCTGACTCAATGTGGATGGAGCAGCCGTACCGCGACACGTTCCTCCCCGTGTGGTCAAGCAAAACATCGTACGCGGAGTGCGCAGTGGCTGAAGCTGGCGCGAACACTGCTCGCAAGTCGGCTCGCTCCATCCACAAGCTCTCACCCGCGTCAATTTCAACGATACTGGCGAGCGAGACGACGACCGGATCGTCATCAGGCGCTTCTCCAGCCGTTGCGTCAACTGGGCAGCTGGGGAGGCGCCGGTTATCAGCATCAACGTTGAAGGCGAGCGTGAATTCGGTTTCTTTTCGCAATGGCGGACTCTTGCTCCAGAACGGCTACTTTGCTCGCCCAAGCGAGCTTCCCAAGCCATCACGGTCGTACCAGGACGGCGCCAGCCAACGATTTGCTCCCGAGGCGGTGTGGAGTCCCGTTGTTTTCCCGGTGTCGTCTCCAGACGAACCAGCTACCTCGGAGGGGCCATTATCTCCGCGGCAAGTCGTCATGTGGCACGATGCTGGGCTCTCACTGCTCGTGTTCTTTCGACAAAATCAACCGCTGAAGCAGCAGCAAGAGGTGGTCCCGCGCCTGACCCTTTCTGCTCTGGACAAGCTCGCCGACTACCTGGACTCGAACGACCGCCTCAGCCAGCTTGCGGCGCTCGTTCTCACTCGATACCTGGACACGGTCTCGCGCGCGTCAAGGTAAGATGTGCTGGGCTGTGGTACGTCAAACTGGGTAAGCATAACGATGTATTGCTTGTAGCAGCGGCGGCGGTGCGCAGCGACAAGTGACGGCGCCGCCGTTCATCTACCTGAACCGCGTCAACCTGGCGTTCAAGCTGCAGCAGGTGCCGCGGCTGCTCAAGACCAGCGAGGATGACCTGTTCCCGGCGCCCGCGGGGCTGCTGGCGCAGTACCTGCCGCAGCACTCGCGCGAGACGCTGAACCGGCTGCACGCGCTGCTCGAGCAGTCGGCCGGCCGCGGCAGCCACGACCTGTGCGTGCGCACGCGGCGCGACGGCTGGGTCTTCGCTAAGAAGTCGCGCGTCAGCCGCCGCGACCTGTACGTCTTCCTCGACTCGCGCGTGCCCTCCGTCGCCGATCTCTCCCGTACGTTCGCTCATTCGTCTGCTTGCATGCCGCCTGATGGTCGTTACCGCAGCGCTGACCGCTCTCTCGTCTTTCTTGATGCGCATGACCAATGCCCTCCCATTGCGTGCTCACACGTCGCAGATTCGCTCACCAGCTTCCTGAATGACCAGTTCGGGAACGTGTTCTTCTAACCGACATGCCGTTAACCTACATAATATAGTACTAACCTTGAACCAATATCATTTATGAACAATGATGCGTCTATATTAACCTCCACGAATGAATACCCAGGGGAGCTCCTCGTTTAACAGCGTTCGAACGCGCGTCTGGCCAGGAACACGCGCAACGGGAGCGAAGGGAGCGACACCCCCATTCCCTCCCTCGCTTCCGGCCGTTCGCCCCGAGACGAGCGCCATGGGCAAGATCATTGACTCGATCCTCGCGACGTACGCGGCGGCGTCCCCGTCGTCAGCCGCGGGCGCCGGCGCGTCGTCCTCGTCGTCCTCGTCGTCGCCGAACGGGCGGCCGACGGTGTCGTTCGAGTTCTTCCCGGCCAAGACGGACGCGGGCGTGTTCAACCTGCTGGCGCGCGTGGAGGAGATGGGGTTGGCGCTGCAGCCGACGTTCGTGACGCTCACGTGGCGCTCGGCCTTCAAGGACGAGAAGCTCTGGCTGCGCATCGGCGCGCATATCCAGCGCGAATTCCAGCTCGACGTGCTGCTGCATCTCACGTGCCACCTGCCGCGCGAGCAGATCAAGCAGGTGCTGCGCAACGCGCGCGAGGCCGGCATCCGCAACATCCTGGCGCTGCGCGGCGACCCACCCATCGGCGCCGAGCGCTGGAAGCCTGTGCCCAACGGGCTCAATAATGCCGTGGACCTCATCCGGCTCATCCGCGAGGAGCACGGCGACTACTTCTGCATCGCCTGCGCCGGCTACGCCGAGGTGCACACCGAGTCGTGGAACCATCCGGAGCTGCCGCCGTCCGCCGAGGCGCGCGCGCTCGACATCGAGCGCCTGCGCATGAAGCAGGACGCCGGCGCGGACTTCATCATCACGCAGTTCTTCTTCGACGTGGACAACATGCTGCAGTGGATCGCCGACTGCCGTGCCGCCGGCATCTCAATCCCCATCCTGCCCGGCTACCTGCCCATTCAGAACTACAGCTCCTTCTGCAAGTTCACGAGCTGGTGCAAGACACGCGTGCCGCCCGAGGTGCTCGAGGCGCTCGAGCGCATCAAGAACGACGACGCCGCTGTGCGCCGCTACGGCACGCAGCTCGCGGCCGACACGTGCCGCCGCCTGCTCGACAGCGGCCTCGTGCACTCACTGCACTTCTACACGATGAACCTTGCGGCGACCGTGACCGAGGTGCTCGAGAAGCTCGAGCTCGTGCCGTCGCGCAACCAGCGCGAGCTGCCGTGGCAGTCGACGCTGCAGCGCCGGAACGGCAACAGCAACGGCAACGACAGCACCGCCGTCACTGTCAACGGCAATGCAGCGAGCAACGGCAGCAGCAACGGCAACAGCGGAGCCGAGCAGGTGCGCCCCATCTTCTGGTCCAACCGCCAGGCGAGCTACATCGCGCGCACGGCCGCGTGGGACGAGTTCCCGAACGGCCGGTGGGGGGACCGCACGAGCCCGGCGTACGGCGAGCTGTCTGAGTACTACCTGGCGTTTAAGCGGCCCAAGGCGGATCGCGTGCGGCTCTGGGGCGCCCCGCGGTCGACCGCAGACGTGAACGACGTGTTCGTGCGCTTCCTGGACGGGCAGATCAAGCAGCTGCCGTGGTGTGAGCAGGCGCTGTCGCTCGAGAGCGCGGCGATCCGCGAACACCTCAAGTGGCTGAACGCGAACGGGTTCCTGACCATCAACAGCCAGCCGCGCGTGAACGGCGCGCCGTCGAGCGACCCGTCCGTCGGCTGGGGCGGCGACGACGGGTACGTGTTCCAGAAGGCGTACGTGGAGTTCTTCGTGGCCCCCGAGCTGCTGGCCGAGCTGATCGTGGCCATCGAGAGCGACTTCCCGCATCTGTCGTACCACGCGCTCAACCGCGCGGGCGACGAGTTCCGCAACACGCCGGCGCGCAGTGTCAACGCCGTGACGTGGGGCGTCTTCCCGGGCCGCGAAATCATCCAGCCGACCATCGTGGACTCGGACTCGTTCGCCGCCTGGAAGGACGAGGCGTTCGAGCTGTGGCAGACCCAGTGGGCCTCCGCGTACCCAGCCGACTCGCCCTCGGCCGACATCATCCAGCATATCTGCGACTCGTACTTCCTCGTCAACATCGTCGACAACGACTACGCCAACGGTGAGCGATACGATGTATTCATTGACTGAATGATGTAGTTGCCGTCGCTAACTAACTGGTTCGTGTGTGTCTCCTGCTCCCTACAGACGCGTCCGACATCTTCGGCGTCTTCACACGTGTCATCACCGAGGGCATGAGCCACGCCGACCTGCGCGCGCGCGTGCTGGAGCTCGAGGGCAAGAATGAGGCGCTGCACGAGGCGCTGGCCAAGTTCGAGGCGCTGCGCGGCGACATTGAGCGCGACCTGCGCGCCACGCACGATGAACTCTCGCGCTCGCGCGACGAGACCCTGCAGCTGCGCGCCCAGCTGCGCCAGCTCCAGGCCCAGCTCGCGCGCCAGGCCCTGTAGGCGCTCGCTCGCACGATGTGACCGCCAGGAGCGCTGCATGTGACTCAACACCCGCGAGACCGGCAGGTGAACCGAGTCGCCCGACGACTCGCTTCATTCCCCCCGCTCTCCCGCCGCTCCCGTCCGCAGGACGCACAGGAAACGAGCCCCATTGTGTGAATAGACCGCGTCCGTTCGTTCGTCTGCATTGAGTCAGTTGGTCGTTCCATGCTGCATGTTCACGGGTACATTGAAGCGCCTGCACCGTACGCCGGGCGCGTGCGCGGCACAAGAACCTTCCTGCGGCCGCGGCTGCATAGAGCGGAGCGCGCGTCGGCCGCAGGCGTCGACGCTGTGACCGCTGGCGTCTGTGCCACCGCCTCGCTCGTCTCAGCCCTCGCTGTGCTTGTTTATACGGCGAAAACGCGCCAAGCAGCGCTATTTTCACCCAATCACATTGCTTCATTCGTTCAGGGACGACACCTGATTGGCTGAAAACCCCTGTCCACGAGGAGGTCATAGGCGCGACCCCCCTCCGCTCCTCCTCCGCATTAATACGCACAGTCTCACACTGAAGCGCGTCGAGGTCACAGCCGCGGCGCTCCGCCGCTCGAACTTTGCCGGAGCGTTCCGGTCCGCGGCCGGCATTCTTGTGGCGCCACGAAGGCATCCGGGGGAGGATCCGCATAGAGAAATCGACTGGGGGGCCGGCAAGGAGAGTACCCGAGCGGCAAGCAGCAGCAGCAGCAGCAGCAAGCATGAGCGCGCAGGAGCAGAAGCCTGAGCCGCAGCGCGCCAAGACGCGGCTGACGCAGGCCAGCGGGCCGAGCATCGCGGCGGACGCGCCGGCCAAGATCGGCGGGCCCTTCACGCTGACACCCAACCCGCCCTTCCTGGCCTCGCGCGCGGCCGTGTACGACCGCGTGATGGCGCGCCAGCAGGCCGAGATCGCGGCGCTGGCGGCCAAGAACGCGCCCATCAAGGTGACGCTGCCCGACGGCGCCGTCAAGGAGGGCGTGGCCTGGCAGACGACGCCGCTGGACATCGCGCTGGGCATCTCGCAGGGCCTGGCCGACCAGGTCGTAGTCGCGCGCGTCACGTACAAGGGCACGCCTGAGGACCCGTTCCGCGTGTCGGCCGCCGACGTGGACGGCAACGAGAACGCGGGCGCCGCCGCCGCCGAGGACGCGTGCTGCGCCGCCGTGGCCAGCGACAAGGCCGAGCTGTGGGATGTGTTCCGTCCGCTGATCGGCGACTGCCGCCTCGAGCTGCTCAAGTTCGACTCGCGCGAGGGCAAAATGGTCTTCTGGCACTCGAGCGCGCACATCCTGGGCGAGAGCCTCGAAGCTCTCAAGGGCGCACACCTGACCATCGGCCCGCCGATCGAGGGCGGCTTCTACTACGACTCGTACATGGGCAAGGAGACGGTGCCCGAGAGCGACCTGGTCGTCATCGAGAAGGCCTGCCACAAGGTCGTCAAGGACAAGCAGAAGTTCGAGCGCATCGTGCTCACCAAGGAGGAGGCCCTTGAGATGTTCGCCGACAACGTCTTCAAGACGCAGATCATCTCGACCAAGATCCCGGACGGCGGCAAGACCACGGCCTACCGCTGCGGCCCGCTCATCGACCTCTGCCGCGGCCCGCACGTCCCGCACACGGGCAAGATCAAGGCCTTCGCGGTCACGCGCACGTCGAGCACTTACTGGCTGGGCAAGACCACCAACGACAGCCTGCAGCGCGTGTATGGCATCTCGTTCCCGGACAAGCACCAAATGAAGGAGTGGAAGCACTTCCAGGAGGAGGCAGCCAAGCGCGACCACCGTCGCCTCGGACTGAGCGAGGAGCTCTTCTTCTTCCACCAGCTCAGCCCCGGCAGCGGCTTCTGGCTGCCGCATGGCGCCGCCATCTACTTCAAGCTGCTCAAATTCATCCGCGAGCAGTACCGCGAGCGCGGCTACTCGGAGGTCATCACGCCCAACGTGTTCAACATGGAGCTGTGGAACACCTCGGGCCACGCGCAGCATTACAAGGAGAACATGTTCGTGTTCGACGTCGAGGGTCAAGAGTTCGCGCTCAAGCCCATGAACTGCCCGTCGCACTGCCTCATGTTCGACCACCGGCAGCGCTCGTACCGCGAGCTGCCGGTGCGCTACGCCGACTGTGGCGTGCTGCACCGTAACGAGCTGAGCGGCGCGCTCACGGGCCTCACGCGCGTGCGCCGCTTCCAGCAGGACGACGCGCACATCTTCTGCCGCGATGACCAGATCAAGTCGGAGGTGCTCGACTTTCTCTCCTTCATGAAGTACGTGTACGACATCTTCGGCATCTCGTTCCAGCTCGAGCTCTCGACGCGTCCGGAGAAGGCCATGGGCGAGAAAGAGCAGTGGGACCGCGCCGAGAGCCAGCTCGCGGAGGCGCTGGACGAGTTCGTCGGCGCCGGCAAGTGGGTCGTGAACCCGGGCGATGGCGCCTTCTACGGCCCCAAGATCGACATCATGATCACGGACGCGCTCAAGCGCCAGCACCAGTGCGCGACGGTGCAGCTCGACTTCCAGCTGCCCATCCGCTTCAACCTCAAGTACCGGTCGGACGACGAGGAGGTGTTCAAGCGCCCCGTGATCATCCACCGCGCCATCTATGGCTCGCTCGAGCGCTTCGTGGCCGTGCTGGTGGAGCACTACGCCGGCAAGTTCCCGTTCTGGCTGTCGCCGCGCCAGATCCTGATTGTGACGGTTGGCGCGCAGTTCGTCGACTACGGCTACAAGGTCAAGGACCAGCTCTTCCGCGCCGGCTTCGACGTGGACATCGAGGACACGGGCAAGACGCTCAACAAGAAAATCCGCGAGGGCCAGCTCGCGCACTACAACTTCATCCTCGTGGTCGGCGCGCAGGAGCAGGAGACCAACTCGGTCAACATCCGCACGCGCGACAACAAGGTGCACGGCACCAAGACGGTCGAGGAGGCCATCGCCATGTTCAAGCGCCTCGAGGAGACCAAGTCGTCGGAAGAGTAGGCGGCCGTCGGACGACGAGCACCCCGACGGTGAAGTGAATGGACCTCGATGGTGGTGATGGCTTGGCCTCGAGAGCGAGGAGCAAAGCAAGGCGAGCTCTCGTTTCCCTGTGTTTGTACGTCACTTTCTCTTTCATTTTCGGTAGCTAACGAACAACAAGCGCTTCGAATTGTATGCTGGCTGCTCTCTCACCTCGACGGCGATGCGTCCGTGTTCTGGCGTCCAAATACGAGCAAGGGAGCTCGCCGCACTTGCCACGCACCACACAGCAGACGCGATCGAAGCAGTGCTGTCGATACTTTGGCGAATGTCTGCGAATGAACAGCAGCATGGACTGTTCCCTCACAGACATGCGGAGCGGAGCGCAACGAAACCAACTGGTCAATGAGCGCACACTGTCAGGAAGAAGTCTATCGCGCCTCCTTACTACGCGGCACAGAACCTCCACCATGTGCGACGTCGTTCGCTCGCAAGATTGATTCGTCAGTAGGGAAATAAACACTCGTGTCCATGCCCAACCACGCCCCATAGTGGGAGGGAAGCGCAGAGGAACCAGCTGGTCATGCTTGCGTCACTTATGTGATGAACGGTCGACGGGAACCATCCCACACGATGTGCAACTTGAATGTGCCAGCCAACGTCACTGTTCAAGAGGCGAGCCGCATTACTCGAGTGATTGGGATCGGAATTGCACACTGCTTGGTGCCGCCACACTCGCCCCTTGATTTATTCGCGCCTCGTGGTTGTTGCGTGAAGGCTCAGCGACCCCAACGGCGGGGCGTTGGTCAGCGCTGCGTTACGCCAACGTGGTGCTTCCGCGCAAGACTCCGCCAGCCTCTGTCCAACAGGCCTCCTTCTCCTCGACGCAGACATGACTGCATGCTATTTGTACTCCATCTCCTCACCGATTTCTCTGGAGCGGTTCTGGTCGTGTAAACAACTCCAGTGAACGTGTCCACGCGGCGTGCACAGCACGGCCGTCGTTAACACGCACACGTCGGGCGACTCGGCGACGCACTCGTTGAATAGATGAGCTCCCCGTGATGAATCAAGTGGATCGGCGCGCCATTCCCTGATCATTGCTTGGCAAGTTCAACCATGTGAAGCTACGGGAGTCATCACTCGAGCGATCCGCTTACGCTCGTCAGTCGAGTCGCACTACTTTGCGCGCCTTGAAGTGTCCACCTGCGTGTCCGACCCATAGATGCGACCGTGCCGCGCTTGAAGGAAGGAGGAGCCCACCCGAGAGCGTCGATGCAGTGTTCTACGCAAACTTCAGCCGCTCTCCTGTCTGCCGCGCAGCACGCATGATGCGTAGCCACACCAAGGCTCCTAGCGCTTTCATCTCGCTCGGCCTCCCCACTCACTCTTCAATCTACCGCCAACCCGGCACACAGGATAAGTAGAACCCCTTCCTGACCAACTGACCAAGACCAATCGACCGGAGATGAAGGTTTTCTCGCAGACGCTGCTGTTCGCCGCGGTGGTGGCGCTCTCGATCTCTTCGCGCACCGTCGCCACCGATGGATGCGTTGACACCTCGGCCACTGGCGCCCCTGCTGCGACCTCGATGGTTTCGTCTTCTGCGACCACCACGCCGTCTACGGGCTCTTCAACCTCGTCGACGACGGCGTCGGCTGGCTCTGGAGAGAGCCTGGCGGTCGTCCAGCCCATCGTGTCGTGCTCCGACCTGCTGTCGGCGGACCTATCGTCGATCGAGGAGGGCACGATCATCTCGTCAGCGACCGAGACCGAGACGGACGGCACCCTGTACTGCCTCGTGGTCGGCACGCTCCCACCGAACGCGACCTGGGAGGTGCAGCTGCCCATGGAGACGTGGACGCAGCGCTACCTGCAGAACGGATGCAGCGGACTCTGCGGGCCCACCATGTACAACCTGGACGTGGTGGCAGCCGTCGGCTCTGACCAGTACGACAACGGCAACTTCGTGCTCGCGACGACGGACATGAGCGGCGGGTCGGACGGCACGTTTGCGCTGGACGAGGACGCGCTGGTCAATTTTGCGTACCTGTCGGTGCACCACACGGCGCAGATCGCCAAGGCGCTCATCAAGGAGTACTACGGTCAGGCGCACAAGTACGCCTACTTCAACGGCTGCTCGGACGGCGGCCGCGAGGCTGTCATGTCGGCGCTGCGCTACCCGGAGGATTTCGACGGCATTGTAGCGGGAGCGCCAGCGTTCCTGTTCCAGTTCCAGAACTCGTTCCACCACGCTTGGCTTGCCACCAGCAACCTGAATGAAGACAACGCCGCGATCCTCAACCCGTCGCGCCTCCCGATCCTGTACGACGCCGTGATCGCCGTCTGCGACTCGCTTGACGGGCTTGAAGACGGTCTTCTGGCAGACCCTCGTGTCTGCGATTTTGACCCGGCGACCATCACGTGCGCCGACAACGCCGACAACTCGACGTGCCTGACGTCTGCCGAGGCCGCAGTCGCAAAGGCCTTCTACACTGGCCCCGTCGACCCGACGATCGGGAAGCACCTGACGGTCGGCGAACTCCAGTATGGCTCCGAGATGGCGTGGGTGGGCGTTGGTGTGCCCTCCGAAGACGGAGGAGTCCCGGGCAGCGAGGCGATTGCGCTGTCGGCACTGCGCTACGTGATCTTCGAAGACGCGCCTGGCGCCAACTACACGCTGACCGACTTCGCCTTCGACAACGCCACCATCGCGCTACTTGAGCCCCACCACCCGCTCATCGACGCTGTGAACCCAGACCTGTCGGCGTTCAAGGCGGCTGGTGGCAAGTTAATTCTGTGGCACGGCTGGGCCGACCAGCACATCTCGCCGCGCACGACCATCGCGTTCCACGAGAAGATGGTGGAGCAGATGGGCGAGGACGCCGTCGAGGAGTTCAACCGCTTCTACCTCTTCCCTGGCGTGTGGCACTGCGGCTCCGGCGAGGGCGTGCCCGACTTCGACCTCATGACGCCCATGCTCAACTGGGTCGAGAGCGGCGAGGCGCCGAACGAGATCATCGCGAGCTCCGACCCAGCCAATTCGACGGTGAACCGCACGCGCCCCATCTACCCGTACCCGCAGGTGCCCAAGTACACGGGCAGTGGCGACGCCAACAACGCCTCCAGCTTTGTCGCTGGTGACGCGCTGTACACAGACCTGACGGCGCCGTGGCTCGGCGAGTTCTTCTTCAACCCGTACACACCCATCGAGGAGCCGTAGACTGTCGGAGCGCGGAGGGACAGCGATAGCAGGGTGGTCTGATCGTTGATACTTGATACTTACGAGAGAAAAGGAAACCAAAAATGCCTATCCTGATGTGATTCCTTTGGTCGTGGACGTTGTGCTCATTGCTGGAGGCTGCATGTATGCATCGAGGTAAAGCGAGCAATTGCACGCAAAAGTTCAAATCATGAGTATGGCTCACCCGTGCGATGTCCACACGAATCGCCCACCTTGAAGTGACTTGCTGATCAGTGTCAAGGATGTTCGTGACGTAAACGCATTGGGTATTTTGCCGGCCGTGGCCGACGAAAACGATGCTCGGACAGCTCAGCAGCGACGTAAAGCGCACTTATTTATTGACGACGAAGCTGTTTTGGGTGTGCCAACGTTGTACCTAACATTGCTCGACTTATTGTTGAAGCAGCAGAAAAGCACTCCGCTCACCCCACACCATCTCACCCACAGTTGGCGTGTACGACCTCGGGGGGTTATATGTGTACCATTCCACATGGTGCTGCAGTCTCGGTTGAGCCAGCTCGACTCACTCGAATCCAAGAATATCCTCATGAGCGGAAGATCGGTGCGCGCAAGCACCTGCGTAGTGCTTTGGGGGTGGCCTTCGCAAACGAGCTTGTAAAGGAGCAAGACCTGCAGACGGACTCGTCATCGTCATCCAGTGGCCCCTCAGACGGGCAGAAGCTGCTGCCGCTACCGCCGTTGAATTTGGAGGACCATGTGTGTAAGTTCTCGACAGTTGATCTCGCTCAAACGCCGAGAAATGAGCCCCACCGATGATTTCGACGGCAAGCGCGCGTCGCCTCGACTTACTCAACCGCACGTGGCTTATCAGATTCAGGAGCTGCTGAGTGAAAGAGCAGTCATGACGCCGTACCCAGAGAAGATCCTGATGAACACGACGTGGACATTGATAGCTGATTGCCAATGAAAACCAAATGAGCGAGGCAACGTCGTCGTAGGCACAGCGATTTTTGCTCTGCTTTGGCTAAAATCACGGGAGTATCATTTTGTCGGGGATTGTCAGACAACTAGAAAAAACGAGGTTTTAACCAAATTGGACAATAGTATATGTTGGACAGAGTGAGCACACATTGTGGACGCTTTGCATAGACACCTCTCATCAGTACAAAAAAGGACCAACAACAAATATTCAACGGCTCCATTATTCGTGATTATGAAGTCTCCTTTGAACGTTTGTGTAGTATCTCAACTTCAAAAGGCTCATGACGAGGCTGAAAAGAAACCGCGTCCGCTCTTGCTGGAGGCTTGCTACAACGACCCTCCTAGGCACCGAAGAGCTCGTGGCTCTAGCTCTCAATCGGCGTGTACACATCGAAGAAATCCTGACCAAGCCAGTACACCGTCTTTTTCGTGTACAGAGGTTCGCCGGCCTCGTAGTTGGCGGCGTCGTTGATGCCACCCGTGCCAATGTACTTGGCCACCTGCGGGTACGGGTACACGGGACGAGTGACGGTCGAGTCGGAGAACCCCGCCGAGCCACTCGCCTCGCCACTCTCGGCCAAGCGGCGGACCGCCTTGCTGCTGGTGAAGGAACTCATGTCAGAG
Organism: Phytopythium sindhum; assembly: GCA_023334395.1. Lineage (NCBI taxonomy): Eukaryota > Oomycota > Peronosporomycetes > Pythiales > Pythiaceae > Phytopythium > Phytopythium sindhum. Next base: position 2,429 of record JAASGW010000415.1, on the reverse strand, counting down.
CCGCCCATCATCCCGGAGCCGCTCGCACTGGGCCACTGGCCAAAGCCGGAGGAACTCGAAGTTGACGCCGAGCTCGTGATGATTTCGTTGGGCGCGACACCAGCCTCCACCCACTGCATCATCGGCGTCACAAGATCGATCGCCGACGGTCCTTCGCCGTTGCCGCAGTGGTACACACCAGGGAGCAGGTACAGGCGCTCGAGGTCCTCCACAACGTCCTCGCCCATCTGAGCCTGCATGGCTTCGTGGAAAGCGATGGTCGTGCGAGGCGAGATGTGTGGGTCGGCCCAGCCGTGCCACAGGATAAGCTTGCGACCGGCCTCGTAGAACGCCGAGAGATCGGGACTCACCGCGTCGAAGAGCGGGTGGCGCGGACGCAGAAGATCGATGGTGGCGTTGTCGAAGGCGAAGTCCAACAGCGTATAGTTGTCCCCCGGGTAGTCCTCGAAGATGAGGTACTTGATGGCAGCGAGCGCCGTGCTGGTGTTCATGATGGTATCGATGGCCGTCTCTCCGACGAAGACGCCCGACCACGCGAGCTCGGAGCCGTACTGCTCCTCGCCGACGGTGAGGTGGTAGCCGCTGTCGGGGTCGACTGGTCCCGTGTAGAACTTAGTGATGGACTCCACCTCAACGGCCGTCAGGCACGTCGAGTTGTCGGTGGCATCGCTCGCGCACTCGATGCTCGAGACGTCAAAGTTGCAGAGGCGGGGTCACTCAGCAGGCCGTCTTCGAGACCATCCAGGGCGTCACGAGTGTCGAGGACGGCGTCGTGGATGATCGAGAGGCGGCCAGCAAGCACGATGTGCGTTCCATCGTCGTTGGTGTTGCTGACCGAGAGCCAGCCGTGGTGGAAGCTGTTCTGGAAGCTGAACAGCATCGCGGTGCACCAGCGATGATGCCGTCGAAGTCGTCCGGGTAGCGCAGAGCGTCCATAACAGCTTCACGCCCACCATCTGAGCAACCGTTGAAGTACGCGTATGCTTGTTCCTGTCCGTAGTACGCCTTAATGAGCTTCTTGGCAACAAGAGCAGTTTGATGATGCGCGAGGTATGCGAAGGCGACACGCTTGTCCTCCTCCAGACCGAACACGCCGTCGGTGTCGCCGCCCATATCCGTACTGGCTAAAGCGAAGTTACCATTGGCAGCCTCTTCATTGCCGTCAGCGGCACCGGGGCTCAGGCTAATGCTGCCGCAGAGGCCACCGCACCCGACCTGCATGTAGCGCTGGGTCCACGTCGAGACCGGAAGCATGATCTGCCAGCCGACAGTTAGGGGCAGCTCATCAGTGAAGGAGCAGTAGTTGATGCCATCGCTGTCAGTGATGGTGGCCGCGGTGGTGTTGCTGCCGGATCCACCGATGTCAGTGAGGTCGACGGAGAGTAGGTCGACGCAGTCGATGACTGGTTTGATGACGGTGAGGGTGACTGCCGAGCTGCCGAGCTGCCGACGGTGGACGTGGACATGGAGAAAACAGCCGAGGCATCCGCTTCCGCGTCGACATCCGTGCTCGAGTCGTCGATCGTGTTGCTGGCGGTGCCGCTGACATCCGAAGTCGTCGCTGCTTCACTTGCGACGGAGGCAGAGGACGCAATGGCGTCCGAGGTCAGAGCGCTTTGGCAAGAGACCGACCGCCGAGCCAAAGCCACTGGTGCATTCCCCGCGATTGCGGCGATCACCAGCGCAGGGACTATCGTGCGCTTTGCGACGAACATCGATTAACAAGGAGCGGAATGGTCGTGCGCTGGACGAAGCAAAACACCGAATGGTGGGTTCCGAAGCGCTCACAACCCGAACTGCTAATCGAACCAGCATCGGCCTCCCCAACGAGCATGGCTCTTACCACAGGCGAGACGCGAGCACACCAAGTGTTCAGCGCATGATGGCGAAGCGTGCGTTGCACGCAGTGTCCAACGCGCGGCGGGACGACTACGCTTGTCTAATTATACGGTGCTGGCACTTTACCGCCACCAGCTTGTTTTAGTCGCAGCGAACTGTATCATTAGAACGACGGCACTCGTTGTTTTGCCCGACCGAGTATCTCCATGCACATGAGCTAGACTTTTATACCCGAATGTGCCCAATTGGGGTTGCCTAGTCGGGCCTCATGCCCGACTAAAGTACCATTCACTATATACAACTATACGTCATAGCATATGTTCCGGATGTTTGAAACCAGTCGGACACTCGCGTGGTGCTCTTCGTCGGTACCTGCCACTGCCGGGGCGATGTACAGTGCGCACCAAAACTATAGACCCACTCGACTTTTTTCCGTTTTGGGCAAACCGTAGCGATTGAGACCGCGAAAAACGCCCAAAACAAACGTAAGCAAAATAGGAACCGATCCTAACAAGCAGAATGGCAAAAGGCAAAATCGTTTTTACGCTACGGCGAAAAAATCATTTTTGGGTGGGGTCAAAACTATAGAC
>JAASGW010000414.1:0-26993 GCA_023334395.1 Phytopythium sindhum | reverse complement strand
GGGGGGGTATATGGATGCGGAAAGCTTCGTGGAAGCGCGCTCTATCAAAAGTTCCCTTAGTACAGTCCCAAGCGAGGAAACCAGCCGCATCCATCGCGGCGAGCACGGAGGAACGGTCGCCTATCGCACAGCAGCACAGAATCATTGCAGTACGCGCCCTTTATAGTGAAGGGATGCTCATCTTACTTCGGACGAAAAGCTGCGACACAATCGCTGGCTGGTTGCGCGCAGACCACGCGTGCCGGCGAAGGACGTCGCGGCCATCCTTGGCCGTCTCATCCACGAAAACAAGCTGGTCCGGGTACCCGTAGAAAGGCACTAACTTCCAGTAGAACAGCTCGATCTCTGCAGGGATGCTCTCCCTAGCACGCTTGATAAGCACCTTGCGCGTGAGGCCAAGGTCAAACCGAAATACTCGGCAGATCGTCGGAGTTGACACTTTTTCAGCGCGGGGAACTTCGTTTTGATGGCATCCTACAGCTCCTCAATATAAAAGCACGGGCGTGCTCGAAGGTACTCGTTAACATACTCCAAGCACACCAGCGGCCACCGAACCTTCCGCTGTGTTCCAGCGCTAGGGATAACGTTACCCTGGCGCTGGAACAACGCAGATCAACGCGAAATGGAGCGCCTGGAAACTCCCAGTACGACAGCAGCCACTGCTGCATCCACACCGTACACGTAGGTCAGCACGATGGCGCACCAGCGCATGTCGATCGACGCAGTCATCGTTGCTTCTGCGAGTGTTGTGTTGTACGTACTGTACTGTATCTTACGGGTGGTTGGCGATGTGTCTCGTTACAATGCGCTAAAAGTGGTTGAAAAGGCACAAAACTTTGTGCCATTTCAACCTAATTGACTGCGAACCAACTCTAAATCGCTGAAATGACTTGAGGTCCACGACTAAAGCAACGCTAAATCTATTATATGGTTGCGAAAGCGTCCAATAAATCAACGAATTGCTGTTCTTTTGCGCCAAAACCTTTGAAAAGCACAATACTACCCCGTTGCACAATCAGGAACTCAGGGGGGGGTCTCGTCGACAGTATCAGTGATAAACGCATATCAGTACCTGTCAGTTTAAAAAATCAAAAGATCAGTGCAAATCGTAGCGAAACCGCGAAATCGGCTGGGAAACCTTTTCGTATACAAAACCCAAGTCTAAAAATTATTGAGGGATTGCCTGGAAATGCTCAAAAGCCTGTTTTAGGATAACTTGTTATGTCGAGATACTCTGCGGGTTATGTAAGTTAATTCAGTACAGTATATTGTTCCATAATTAATGCCTGTGTATTATAGCATTTGATCTATAGTGACGCAGGTCGGCGCTGTAAAACATGATACCCTCTTTTCTGTCAAAAATCATGTGCGCCACACTAACTTACTCCCAACGATAAAATGGTGGCCCAGAGGCACAGTCTCGTTCCTTAAGAGGAGCCCAGGGGGAGACACAATTCTTCCTCGTTAACAGTCGATTTCCCAGTCACGCAGTCATTTCTGGGAACGCATTCAACCGGGTCAAGAGCGACATGACGCCGCCGACGGACGCGCCCGCCGCCGTCGCCACGACGCCCACGGGCGGCAAGAAGCGCAGCTTCACGGTGGAGGAGAAGCTCGCGATCGTGCGCGCGTCGCGCTGCGAGTCGCTGCGCGCGGTGGCGCGGAGATTCAACGTAGACCGCAACTGCATCCGCGCGTGGCGCGACAAGGAGGCGCAGCTTGCGGCGCTCAACCCGGGCGCGCGCCGCCTTCCGGGTGCCGGTCGCCGTCCCGCGCAGTCTATCCCCGCGTCGGGAGGAGAAGACGCGTCTGCTGCGACCAGCGGCGGCAGTACCAGCGCCGAAGAGAGTGCAGCGGCGCCAGCGACGCGCTCCAGTAAGCGGCGGAAGACGGCTTCAACCGGTACAAGCAGCAGTTCTGTCGCGCCACTAGCGCCGGTGCCTTCCCTGCCAGCAGAGCTAGTAGTTGGCGTGGCCGTGAACAATGGCGTCGCGCACCTTGATGCCAACGGACTCGTCGCCGCCGCTACAACGGGGCAGCCGCTTGTGGTGGCGCCTGTTGTGCCAGCGGTACCAGCGGCCGCGCCCGTGACGACGAACTTCTTGCTGATCGGTTTCCAGGGAAAGGAAGGCGCTTTCTCAGACGTGGCAGCGCGACGCGCGTTCGAGGAGCTGCAGCGCGCGCGGGCGCTGTCACCGCCCGACTTTGAGACCGTCGGGTACGCGCAGGTGGCGCATGTGCTGGCGGCGGTCGAGCGCGGCGAGGTCAAATACGGAGTTGTTCCCGTGGAGAACTCCATCTCGGGCACCTTCCACGGCAATCTCGACCGGCTCGTGGCCTCGCACCTCAAGATCGTGGGCGAGATCGCGTGCATGCAGGAGCTGTGCTTGATCGCGCTGCCAGAGGCCAAACGCGAGGAGATCGACTGCCTACTATCGCACCCTGCCGTGCTCAACCACTGCGAAGAGTTCGTGTGCGACTTGGAGCGGAAGAACGGCGCCATCATTGAGCGGCAAGCAACCTGGGACTCGGCGGGCGCGTGCCAAATGGTGCGGCAGGAGAACGCGCGCAACGTCGCGGCCATCGCCAGCGAGCAAGCGGCGCGCGCACACGGGCTCTCGGTACTTGAGCGCGGTGTTGGCGATGAACTGAACAACGAGACGCGCTACATGATCCTGGCTAGACTAGACGCGCTACCACTGCCGCTCGGAATGTCTCAGTCGCACTCGCGGCAGCTCAAAGCGAGCGTGGTGATCGCCGTGCCCAATGAGCCGCAGGCGCTCTTCAAGATCGTGTCGGCGTTCGCGCTGCGAAACGTCATGATAGTCAAGATCGAGAGTCGGCCAGCCGCGACTGCGGGCAGTCTGTTCGCGTCGCAAACCCACCACTGGGACTACATCTTCTACATCGACTACATCGCGCACTCGGACGCGGCCGTCGACGCCAGTCTACGACGGAACCTTGACGAGTTCGCGCTGTGGGTCAAGGACCTCGGCACGTATGCTTCCACGACTGCCACAAAGACGAATGTCGAGCCGCCGCGGTGGAAGAGCGTTTGCAGCGCCATTGCGTGCTAATAGACCGGTCAGCGAGGAGCTGGCGGCTTTGGTGTGACGTTGATGTGTGCGTTCGACTTGGACTGCGTGGCGGTGTGGGTGGTGCCATTCATGGAGGAAGACGGTTTGCGAAGCGAGCTGGTGGCACTGGAAGCCGTAACAATAGGAAGAGAGTGCAGCCGGGACGAGTAAAACCTCGGCACGGGTGATGGTATCGAAGCTGCACTGACGCTGTTTGCTCTGACGCCGAGGTATCCGTTGCCTCTGGCTGGAACAGTGGTCTGAACTTGATGAAGGGTCTCCGGTTCGCCGTGACTCCATTCAAGCTGGTGCGAATGGTCTTCCATCGGTCCATCCACGTCGTCCAGCATAACGTCTTTCCCGACCTCGTCCTCTTCTTCCTCATCCTCGTCATATCCAAGCGGGACCTGCAGCACAGCCGACTTCACCTGCAAGGCGTCCCCAGTGTCGATGTCAGCGGCATTTGCGCGATTTTTGCTTGGTGCCAAGACCCTTTTCGCGACGAGTGACGACACCGAGCCAGTCTTGGGGTTTCCGTGCGGTGCGGTGTCCAATCGGTGCGGTGGTAGCGACGCCTTAGCGTAGACAAAGCAATCGGATGTGGCAATCGCGCTGGCTCCAGTTTGCAGCATGACCCCTGCTCCAACCGGAAGGATAGATGAAGGCGTCGTCAGAGCTGATGACGCTGCAGCATGGTTACCAGTCGCATTCGGTGCGGATCGAGGTGAACAGGCCGGTGACTTTCCCGGAGGGTAAAGCGACCCGACCTTGCAGGCAAGTTGCTGCAGCCGACGCTGGGTCTGCTCGTGTTGCTCGCGCGCCTCGAACCTCAACACCCGAAGAGCTGCGGCTACTTGGTCATGGGCCTTTCGCGCTTCGAGACGGGCGTCGTGAGCATCCCGTCGCGCGTCGGCTACTTGCAATGTCAACGTTGAGTCACCCGCTTCAACTCGTCGACTCAGAGCTGCGAGCTCACTCTGATGCGTCGCATGGAGCTGCGCCACAGACCGCTCGAGCGCAGTGATCTGAGCGCCGATACTGGCGCTTTCTGCATCCTTCGAGGCTGTGACGGAAGCAAAAGCAGTCGCTGTGGACTTCGCGATCTCGGACCGAAGCTCCCGCGTAACTTCTCTTCGAAGCCGCTCCAGTTCGCTGGGTGTGACGAAGCTCGTAGACGTCGCAGTTGTCGATTGGTCCTCGCGAGTTGAGTGCTGGCCTTGAGGTGTGGACATGTTGAGCTGGCGAGCGCAGTCGGAAGTCCAACCGCCGATAAGGTGGAGCTCGGAGACGATGCGAGCAAGCGCGTGCTGCACCTTGTCAGCGAGGTCACCGCCGGGGAGTTCAGCAAGCTCGATGCCCGGTGAGAGCGCGCACGCATAAGGTCGGATCGCAGCAGGGAGAGCGGAAGTGTCAGCAATCGATGTTAATGGCGAGGTCGAGGGCACGCAAGGCAATGGGTCGCTCCAGTAGACGTCAGTCATTGCTCACGACTAATGTGCACAGCGTTATGATGGCAATGAACGACTCGCGACGCGTTCCCGCCTTCTAAGCGGTTTATTAAAAGAGCAGCCTCTCGATCCGTCTGTCGGCGAGCAGTTATTCCACCCAGTCTGCAGATGAACTGACAGCTCAGACCTTTCAACTTGGATTGCACTCAACCACCTCCCAGGCGCCGCCGTGCTCGATTGTCCACGCACTTCGGAACAAGCATGGGTCGCTGCCTCTCACAGAGCGTGCGCTCGCTCACGGCCGTTCTGCTGACGCTGCTTGCGACGTTCGGGTGGCTCAGCGGTCGCGCGAGCGGCTATTCGTGCCCAGGCTTCTGCTCCTACCGCGGTTTCTGCCTCAAGCAAGGCGTGTGCCAGTGTCCCGCTGGCTGGAGCGGACCCGATTGTTCCATCGGTACGCTCTATTCATCGTATTGCGATAGCCTTGTGATGTTTTGCCCCTAACGCATTTGTGTGGTGTCGTGATCATCAATAGCGCTTTGTCCTGTGGGCGCAGCGTGGGCAGATCCCGTCACAGGAACGGACGTGGGTCACAACCTGGCAGTATGCTCGAACCGCGGCTCCTGCGACACTGACTCGGGGACGTGCTCGTGCATCACGGGGTTCACTGGCGCCGCCTGCGAGCGGAGTACGGCCGTCTATTCCTGTCTTGCGGCTTTTGTCACATGTTGAGGGCGCTAATTCACTGGTACTGTTGCTGTTGTATTTGTTCGATGCACACTAGTGAACTGCAACTGCAATGGGCACGGAAGATGCGTATCGATACGGCAGTTTGCTCGCATGAAAGACCCCGGGCTTGGCCGAATTTTCACCTACGAGAACAACTGGGACAGCACCAAAATCTACGGCTGTGTGTGCGACGCCGGGTACGCCGGTCCGCTATGCACCGAACGTACGTACGCGCTGGAACAGCTCTGTTGATCTCGTTCGCGATACTCTAACGGCGTCTCAATGACTGCCTGTAGGTCTGTGCCCAACGGGTGATGATCCGCTGACAGGCACGATCCGGGACCCATCCGGCATCCAGCGCAATGAGCGACAGATTGTCACGTGCAAGGCGACTGTAAGACATCTCAGTTTCAAAGTAGCTATGGCATTGCGAGACACTTGCTGACAAGTTGGTTAACCTGCTCGTTTGGTTTTTGGACGTGCAGTCGGGCTCGTTCACGATCACGTTCCGCGGATTCACGACCGAGCCAATCTTGGCGTCCGACTCGTCCGCCGTCGTCAAGCGCAAGTTCGAGGCGCTGCCATCTATCCGAGCCGCAACGGTCACCTACAGCGGTATCACGCTCGTCGCCTGCACCGCCATCGGCAACGACATCAGCATCGTGTTCACGCAGAACTTTGGCAAGTACGTGTCTGCCTTTGGAACTTCAATTATGCTTGCCTTGGTTTCACATTTCGCTTCGTCTCCCCTCTTGATGTAGCCTTCCGGATATGTACGGGGACGGCTCGGCACTCGTGCACTCAACGCCGAGCGTGTTGCCGTCACTTGCATTCACAACAGCAGTCAACGGCACCAAGGAGGACCTACCGTGCTCACGGCGTGGCAACTGTGACCGCACGACGGGTATCTGTGGGTGCTACAACAACTACTTCTCCAGCAACGGGCTCGGTGGAATCGGCCAGCGTGGTGACTGCGGGTTCGTCAAGTCCACTGTCACGGCGTGTCCAGGAGAGATCGCTTGTAGTGGTCAAGGCACTTGCCGCGGACCACCCACGTACGACTGCATCTGCAACGAAGGGTTTACGGGAGGAGACTGCAGTGAGCGTGAGTGCCCGAAGGGCAAGGCCTGGTTTGACGTCCCCATCGCCGACGACACCGCCCACCAGCTCGTCGAGTGCTCGAACGCCGGCACATGCGACCGCACGAAGGGTGACTGCACGTGTCTTCCCGGCTTCACTGGCGCCGCATGCAACCGAGGTGCGTCCATCGGTGTTTGCGTGTTGATAGCCGATCAGACTGTTGTAGTTGGGACTAAATGTAGATTATCCCGTCTACGGGTGCCGCAGTGTCGTGCCCGAATGACTGTAGCGGTCATGGCACGTGCTACACGATGGAAGACCTGGCCGAACTCGCGACTCTCAACGGGGAGAGGCAAGGCTGGACTTACGGCGCTGTGCCCAACAAGAAGGAGACGTGGGACTACGACATGCTGCGCGGCTGCCTATGCAGCACTGGGTGGGAGGGCTTCGATTGTTCGTTGCGCTCGTGCCCCACGGGCGATGACCCACTAACCAAGTACCTCGCCGACGGGAGCACGGAGCAGGCCAATGAAGTACAGGAGTTGTTTTGCACGGGCACGTCGGGCTTCTTCAGCCTCCGTTTCCGTGACGCCGCGACTCCCCAGTTGCCGTTCACGACAACAGCGAGCGCGCTCCAGACGGCTATGTCGACGCTCCCAACGATCAATGACGTGCGAGTGACGTATAGCATCGCCAACAGCCCTGTATTGGCGGCAAACGCTCCCGCCTGCACAGCCGCGGGCACTACAGCGATCCGCGTCGAGTTCTTGAATGACTTTGGCGACCTGCCGCCGATACGCTGGGTTCTTGACGGCGCACTGGCCATGCGCATCAACGTGGACGGCGCCGAGGGATCGGTGCGCGGCTCGAAGGAGGAAGCCGTGTGCGCCAACCGAGGCATTTGCAACCACGCCACCGGCGTCTGCAAGTGCTCGTTCGGGTTCACGAGCAGCGACGGCGCCGGCAACGAAGGTACGCGAGGCGACTGCGGGTACAAGGAGCCCATCTACATCAACTCGGCCGGCAAGGTCGCCAACGAGGCATGAGAGTATCGGAAGAGACGTGATATTGAGAGGTGCGCCCTGTGTGCGTGTCATTAACTCAAAGCCAGCTTTGCGTCTGTTCATTGGTGAGTCGCGTCGGCACGCGTCAGTCCGTGTCGGTTCGAACAGCTTCTAACCGCTAAAGCAGACACGAACCCATACTTCGTTGCGATTTTGAGTACGTCCACGCCTCTTCCAAGGCGTCGGCTATAATTCAAGCCGAGGGTTAGCGTGCACGACATCGACTCGTCGCTGCTGGGATGGGATGCTCGCGACCAGGAGCGCTGGGTCCGCTCACCCGCCTGCATGTGAGTACTTGGTCGTAAGCGTTGCTGACGTCTGCATGTGCTTTCATGCTCACCAGCGGCGGTTTGCGTGGTCGCGGCGGCGCTCGTGACGGTCATCAGCCTTCTGGTGCCCTACTGGTCCACGATTGAGCTCAGTTCCAATAACAAATCGGCAACCAACGCGACTGCAGGCGATGAAAATGGGTCAGCGGTCACCTGGTTGAGAGCAGAGCTCACGCTCGGGGTGTGGGGCTCCTGCCTGACCGTCCAGACCAGTGCTCAGGATGATAGCGACAACAGCACTGCGGCTTCGATGGGATCTACCGTGAGCGACGATTCCCAAGGAGAGCAGTCTCTCGTTGTCGCTTCGTTCACGTGCGCCTCTCTTTTCACTACGGACGTCTACAGTGTGAGCTGTAGTCGTCTTCCGGGACAACTGAGGGGCAAGTGCAGCAGGGATAATGCCGTGGCCGACGCGAATCTGTGCGATGCCGATCCAGCTCCGATCGACCTGCTGTTGTTACTCCCAGAGCGCGAACAACACGAGCAACAGCAGTTAATGGAGCTGCTAATGAGTGATGGCGGAGCGACGGTCGCCAACTGGGAGCGCTTTCGATCAAATGCCTGCAGCACTGGTGGTGGTTTGGCGAAAGCCAACACGGCGCTTGCCGTCACATCGCTGAGCCTCGTTAGCGCGAGCGTACTCGTGCTTCTGCTGGGAATCGCATTCGCAGCGGTTGAGTCGCGCTGGATTAAACTCGGCCGCGCGATGACGATAGTGTCCGCGGGCCTACAGACAACGCTGCTCGCGCTCTGGATCATCCAGTCGCGGTTGCTGACCTCCAAGTGCATGGACTTTGGGATGTCCTTCTACTTGTTGTTCGTGAGCGTCGTCTTGCTGATCTCCTCGAGCTTCGCGAGTCGCAAACACCTTCGCCTCGAGCGTGTCGCTCGGCGCCGTATGGAGGATGAGTACGAACTGCTGGAGGCTCTGCCCTCGGGGGATGGCGATGGAGCGAAGAAAGCGATGGAGAAGAGTAAGCTGGAGGTCGTGCTAGACGTCGACCAGGTACCAGTATCAACGGCAGCCGCGCCTACGAGTCCCGTGAGCCGTCGAGCGAGCGGCAAGCGGTCGAAATATGTGGCCGTGTGAGTCAAAACAACAACACGCAAACAGTTTAATACCAGACCTGATCCGGGTAGCATTGGCTTGAAGGGGAACAGTTAATTGATCTCGATGCGGGCTATTTCAGTTGCAGCATACCAAGGACTGTGTCGGCGATCGCGAGCGACGATGTGAGGCCAGGAGACTCGATCCCGCACAGATGCACGAGCCCAGGCACGCCGTGTGCCTTTTGATCCTGCAGTAGCATTTATGCCAGCAACCGAGCATGTCAGTAAGCTGTTCATGAGGAGTAATGGTAACAAACAGTTCTAAATGCGAGCAGACTTGCCGCGATCCAAAAGTCGCCGACGGTCTTGTTGTCCACATCGATCTTGGGGCGGATGCCGCAGTAGTCAGCCACCAGCATGTCGGCGCGCACGGCGGGCCAGTACGACTGAATGCGCTCGGCGAACGTCTCTGCCTTGGACGGGTCAGGCTGGAGCAGCAATGCCAGACACGCATCTGAGTCAAAACCAGTGCACTTGCTGATGACAGCTGACGCTCTAGAATCATACCACGTAGTCGACGCTGTCGACCCACTCGACGTCAGGACCAAAGCGCACGTTGCCTTGGAGGTCCACAGTCGAATGCACGCCAAGCCCGCCGACCTCTGGGATCGGGTACACCAAATGACTGCCCAGCACATCCACAGCAGCACGTGAGAGCCGTTGAACGTACAGATAAATGCATTAGAATATGAAGGCAAACCTGAACGGACGGCGGCTGCTGAGCTTGAAGTACGTGCCTTTGGCGAACTTGGCAGGCACCTCGGGCTGGCCCATCGCCGTCGCAGTCATGTCTTCCTTGACCAATCGTGGGGCGAAGAGACCTGTGGCGTTTACAAAGTAGTCGCACTCGACCTCCTGCACGTCTTCTTCGTCGGTCGACGCGGCCTGCACGACGAACGCCTCGGCGGCCTTCTCGTACCGGTATCCCCGGACAGAAGTCGCGCGTGCCACGACGGCGCCATGGGCCTCGGCGTCGCCCTGCAGCGCCAGCATGAGCGCGTGCGAGTCGACGATGCCCGTTGACGGCGAGAACAGCGCCTCTTGACACTCAACCTCGGGCTCGATGGCGCGCGCCTCGTCTCTCGAGATGAACCTCAGATCGTCCACGCCGTTCTCGCGGCCGCGCGCCCAGATCGCTCGCAGCTGCTCCGCCTACTCCATCACAAGAGAAACACGGAAGGCGTCTAGTATCACTATAATCACCACATTAGTGCGGTGAAGCGGGTACCTGGTGCGCTTGTGCGACGATGAGCTTACCGCACTTGCGGTAGGGCACGCCGTAGTCGTCGCAGAAGGCGTAGAGCTGCTCCCGCCCGCGCACGCACAACCGCGCCTTCCAACTGTCCCGCGCGTAGTAGATGCCCGCTACTCAACCACACGGACCAGCGTCAGCACCCAGACAGACCGACAGACAGCATCAAGAGACACAGGAAGATGCAAAGGCGTACCGTGCACGACCTCGCTGTTGCGCGCGCTCGTCTCCATGCCCACGAGCGCGTTCTGCTCGAGCAGCAGCACCTGCAGCCCGGCGCGGGCGCTCGCGCGCGCCACCGCGAGCCCCACGACGCCCGCGCCCGCCACCACCAGCGTCTTATTCATCGCTCCTTCCCTCTCCTCGGTCTCTCCAGTCGACACTAGATGGCGAATGGCACACTCATCGGCGCCGACGCAAGCGCGTCAGGTCCTAAGTCTCATAACATGGGGCTACGTGCTTTTTTTTTAGCGTGGGTCCGGCCTGGGTCTCAATACAAACTTCAGCACAAGTCGGCCCTCTAGCCAATAATCGTCAAGGCTGATGCGGACGGCAAAGGCAAAACTTGATTGGAAGAAAAAAAAAAAATGAAGCCTCCACCCACCCACTGTTACGTAGTGCAAAAGATCACGAATGCTGCAGAGTGCTGCACGTTTGCAGGGCAGATAGCGATGTCCCCTTCAGGTTGATGCAGGCTAGATGCGAACAATCTAGATCATGATGAAGAAGCGCTTGAACGCCGCCGTGGCTATCCCTTTTGCCGATACAAGCAGCACAAGACTAATGAAAGGAGACGCGCGCATGGAGACAAAAGCTCGTGATCAGAGCTTTACACCGCAGCAATCGCGGTTCCTGCTCAGCTGGTTTTGTGAATGAGCAGAGGGTTCCAAGAAATTATGCAAGGACCAGTCACGCTACTGATAAGGCCTTACTGTGATCTGCGTTCTTGTCCTGATCGTCGTTGGGTGTCTTTTCGTTCCTCACTGAGCGGAACGGGTAGAGATAAAACCCGCCATGCGCTGTACGCCCAGCGTCAAACAGTTTGATTCCAACTTCTTCTCTCTTCTCTCCTCAGAATGCGAATCAGGCCAATTGACCCAGTCGGCCAATCAGTGTGCAGAAAATATGCGGGCAAATAACCGTGATATTTGTTCTAATCAATTATTTTCGAGGACCCGGTCCATACCCCGGTCTTGATAACAAGGAGTAGTGTCTCCTCTGACTTTGACAAGCATCATATATAGTACCGTCGTTCGCCTGCTCTATAGTGTCCTCAACGTTTACTGTACGTATAGATGCCCACAATACAATAGTGACCCCTTGGTTATAGAGCCCTCTCGCTGTTTTTACAAAGCCGGTCTCACCGTTACCCAACACCTCATTTCGCTTCCAGGGTGGTGGCAAGATGAGGACGGCGCTGTCGATGCGGGGCTTGCGGTGCCGCCTGCCGCTCTCGCAGGCGTCGATTGCTCATATAGTGTCGGTGGACAGGTCGGGTGCGTGCTGGCGGTCGCTCTCGGGCTTCTCCGACGCGCTGGACCGCTCTGCAGACGCAGCAACCGGCGTGCAAGTGGCGGCGGAGGCGCCATCCGAGACGTACAAGGCGCTGGTAACGCGCGGGGAGATCACGCACGACCGTGCGCAGTGGCTCGTGGCGCGCAAGTTCCTGGACAAACTTCACGGCCGTCTGGATGGCTACGCGCTGCCCCAATTGTCGGACGAGGGCCCCACTAACAGCGATAATGCGGCCAAGGACAAGGGTCAGGAGCCCGCGACTGCCGTCCAGCCAGCGGAGGCGCCGCCAGCGAGCGTGATGGTACCGCGCGGGCTGTACGTGCACGGCAGCGTGGGCACGGGCAAGTCGATGCTGATGGACCTGTTCTTCCGCGGGGCCAACGTGGAGCGCAAGCGGCGCGTGCACTTCAACAAGTTCATGTTGGAGGTGCACGCGCGGCTGCAGCGGCTCAAGGCGGCGCAGCTGCGCGAGTTCGGGCGGCAGCGCAACATCGACCTGGACCCACGCAAGGACGCAATCTCGCTAGTCGCGGACGAGATCGCGGACGAGAGCCACCTGCTGTGCTTCGACGAGTTCCAGGTCACGGACGTGGCCGACGCGCTCATCATGCGCAAGCTCTTCGGTGTCTTCTTCCGTCGCGGCGTCGTCATCGTCGCCACGTCCAACACGCCGCCCAGCGTACGCTCCGTTGATAAAGAAGGAGATCTTGGTGGTGATGGCAAAGGTGCTGATGAACGACTGTGGGTGCTGGCAGGAACTCTACCACGACGGCATCAACCGCGAGTACTTTGTCCCGTTCCTGCACCAGCTCGCGCGCCACACGCGCGTCGTCGACATCAACTCACAGACCGACTACCGGATGCTCTCCGAGGTGAGCAGACTTCCCTGTAACACATTGGTCCAGTGCTTCATTTCAATAGCTAACATTGTTGCCACCGACAGCTCTACGACGAGCATGAGACGTTCCTGCACCCGTTGACCATCGAGACGGCGAAGAAGCTCGACGCGATTTACAGCGACCTGATCACGGAAGATGTCGCTGCGGATGACAGCGACGAAGAGGATGCGCAAGACGAGATCCTGCGCGTGCCCGTCATGATGGGTCGGTGGCTGGAGGTGCGAGGATCGCGGCGCGCAGGTGTGTGCCGCGCGAGCTTCGACGAGCTGTGCAACACGGAGAAGGGCGCGGCGGACTACAAGGCGCTAAGCGAGTGCTTCCACACGCTCGTGCTTTCGGACGTGCCCACGCTGTCGCTGAACGAACATGACCAAGCACGGCGCTTCATCCTGCTGATCGACGAGCTGTATGAGCATCACACACGGTTAGTGTGCTCGAGCGCGTCGCCTGCAGAGAGCATCTTCGCGTTTGACGAGGAAGAGGATGGCGAATGGCTGGACACGGCTGCAACCATGACTGCCGAGGAAGTTCGCGACGCGGAGAAGCAGCGCGAGCAGGAGCGTGAGCAGGGCGTGCCGCCTGCGAGCTCGTGGGACGGTCCCGTGCGCGCGTACAACCCGGCCAAGATGCCTGGGCTGCAAGTGCAAAACCTGTGTGCGATGCGGGACCTGCGCGTGGCGTTCCACCGTGCCGTGTCGCGACTGCGCGAGATGCAGAGCGCGCGGTATATCCACGAGAGCGCTCGAGTGGCCCACACCCGTCGCCAGCGACTTGAGACTGTCCTGAACGCCAATGGTCACATCAAGAGGAGTTGAAGACAAGCGAGAGGTGAGGGACGGACAACAAAGGCATTCAGGGTGAGTACAAGGGAGATAGGAGCGCTAGTGCAATAGAACGTTGCTTAGAGTTTGTGCAAGGTGTTAGAGTCATCGGCCTGTGCCTCTCATTCTGGTGTGCGTGTCTGATCGATCAGAACTGCGGGTAGCCAGCACCAGCGCTCGGTCCCATTGCGCTCGTGTGGAGGTTGTGGAAGTCGGTCGGGAACTGGTACATGCCGTTCGATTGGTCAGCCGTGAAGGACGAGCGATGAGAACTGTGGCGGCGACCGTCTCCACCCGCCTGCGCCATCGTGTTGGCGGCGATTGGGTTGCTGAAGGTGTTGTTGCTGTTCACGGGCGGCCAGGAAGACGAGAGCTGCTGCTGCTGCTGCTCAGATCCCTGATCGAAGACCGGGACGGCGACAGGCATGGAGCTGCTTCCCATGTCGTCCCAGGGTGTCATGGGCATACTGGATGGAGAAGTAGGCGCTGAGGGCGTCATGTTGTACTGAGGTGGTGGCGGAGGAGGCACGAAGAACTCGCTCGAGGATCGCTTACCCAGCTCGTCGGTCGTTTCGAACTGCGTTGAAAACATTGGCGGCGGCGGCGGCGGGATAAACCCATCGCCTTCGAAGCCTGGCGTTGTAGTGTGCACAGTCATCCGGACACTGTCACGCTTGGCGATCTGATCAAGCGGGTCGGTGCTCGCGAGCTCGCTCTCCTTGGGGCTTTGGGGCGGCGCCTCGCCCGTGAAGTCCTCAAACTTGAAGTTGCGAACCTCGGGCTCACTCGAAGCATCAGCATTAGCCGCCACGGCACCTTCGCCGTGCTGCTGGCGACCTTGCTGAGGCAGAAGCGCTTCGAGCTTACCCAGGACCTTGTCGAGGATGGACGACTCGTGCGCCACTAGCTCCTGCATGCGACGCGACTCCTCCTCCACGCGCTTTGCATAGTGCGCACGGAACTCGAGGACCTACAGATGAGGGGTTGGAGGCACCATCAACGGTCAGTGACTTGCTACGAACCAACAGGCGACATCGCTGAGACTTACCCGTTCGAGAAGCGGCGTGAGCGTCGGTTCTCGCGCACTGACAAAATCGCGCAGGTTCTTGATCGTCTCATCCGACGTCTTGGTGTACGAGCTCGTGGCGGCCGCAAGCTTTTGCTCGTTCTACAATAGATTTCGGGCAACACAGGTGAGTTAACGCTCCGTCGAATAGGCAAGAAAAAGACAAATACGGGAGAGATACGTACGCGCATGAGCTTCTCGACTTCCTTGAGCTTCTCTGGCTTACCGGACGCCGAGCGTTTGTCCCGCGCCTCGCGGAGCGACAAGACCTTGCGCGTGTAGTGGTCAAACATGAGCTTCTCGTCGTGGAAGACGGCGGCCTCGTGTCTGAGCGCGTGAACACGTTGCTGCCACCCGGCGGCAGGTCGCAGCACACGCTTCTCGAACCGTGCAAGACTCTCATTGGCCACGTGCGTGTCCACCTGGAAGAATGCCACCTTGAGGCTCGTCGAGAAGTGCTTCATTTCATCGGAGCTTTCACCCGGGGGCGTGAGGCTGTCGACAGCCTGCAGGAGCATGACGCCGGACGAGTGGAAGGCACGCATCGCGCTTGAAAAGGAGCGCAAAGCCATCTCGAGCGTCGCGATGCCCTCGGCGGTGCGTTCAAAAGCCGCGAACGCCGTGTCGAACTGCACGTTCTTGCTCGGCTTGGCCGCCCCGAGCTTGGTCAGCAGCTTGTTCTGCGCTCGCACGCGCAGTGACGACATTTCTCAGTCGCAAGCTGATCTTTGAGCCTGATGCGTTTGACTCTGAAAGTCAAGCGTGGTGAGATGTGAGTCTGCTTTTCGCTGCTTACTCTTGGACTTGGCGTCGTTTCTGACTGTGAGCTCCTTGCTGGGGGTGAAGGGGCAGATAAGGGTCGAGGAAGAAGTAGAACACGAGGACGAAAATTCGCTACTGCCGGTTTGGCGAGCTTCCGTGCTGGACGAGAACCAAAAATATCGCCCCTTGCCAACGCTGCGCGTCTTTGAGAAGAGCGTGGAGGCGTGAAGCAGAGATCGAAAGGGATACTGCCACGACACTGGGGCAATCATGGCTGTCGCATGCCCAATTTAGACTGCAAAAGCGCACGGGTGACGAGATGACATCGCGCCTTCTTCACGTTTTGCAACCGTTATCCGTCGGGTTTCCGGAGCGGCATCGACGAAAACATGGCGGTGGGTAGCGTCATGATGAAAAAGAGCGCGTTGGCAGGAGCATCCGCGTTGAAGCGGAAGAGCAGCCGTGCCACTGCGTCGCTGAGTAGCACATTGACGGCGGCTGCATCGACGGCTTCAGCTGACGTGAACGCGCGGCAGGTGACACGGGCAGAGTTCATGGAGCTGTCGGCGATCGTGGCCCAGCTCCGCAAGGACCTGCTTCGCCTCCAAGCTGTTGGTAAATGGCGCAGGTCCATAATCGCTTGCTAAGCACCTGAATATTGTGCTGATGGTGTCACAAGTTTATCCAACAGAGAGCCAATTGGCGAGCGACTTGGAGTTCACCAACGCACAGGTGACAGCCAACAAGACCTCCTTGGGGTCGCTTGCAGAGCTCGTGGCTGAGAGAGAAGAGGAGACACAGCAAGCTCAGGAGTCTCAAATACGGGATCTGCGCATTGAAAGCGGGCAAAAGCTCACGGACGCGCAGCTCGCGCTCGAGCGACTAGAGTTTCGCTTCAAGCACCACGTTCGCGACTGTCGAGCGCTCGCAGAGCAGCTCGAGCGCGAGCAAGAACAGGGACGAGCGCTGAAGGCCCAGCTAGCGCAAATGCAACTACTGGTCGACAAGCAGCGCGAACAGCAGCTCTCACTCGTCGAAAGCATCCAGTTTGCGGTGACGAGCGTCGAGGAAAAATCTGCGGCTAGCTCCAGCGAGACGGCGAGCAAGATGGACGCGCTGCAGCAACGAATGGCTACATTCGTCAAAAAGTTCGAGCAGGACTCGCAAGGTGAGCGAATGCAGTCCGTATGTTGGCAATGACGCCATAATGAACAGGTTATGATGTTGTAGAGCCGATGAATGCGCTCGCAAAGCAGCTGCGAGACCTGGAACTGCGCGAGAAGCGGCAGAGCGCGCTTATCCACCAGGTCAGCCAGCGTTAGCTGATCTCATTGTATTGTCTGCGCCGACTGAGAGGCTTATGCGTGTGTGTGCATACTGATTGCGCTTCGGAGTAGACGTTGGACGATCTCGTGACGCTTCGACAGTCGACAAGCGAGCTCCAAACGATCGGTGCTTCTGTCGAGCGAGACCGCGAGGAGCTTACTCGTCTCCAGGATGAGGTAAGACGCTGGAAATGCGACATCAACGACGGCGTGTATGAATCGCTGACAGGTTTGAGGCTGGCTGCAGGTTGTGCATCGACTGCGGAGCGCCGACGAGAGGGTTAGTCGAGTGATTTCGCTGGCCGAGGCGAGCGTCGAGCGCGCGGAGCTGCAGCGCATGATAGAGCGACTCGAGGGCAGTGTCAAGCATCGCGTCGAGGCCGTACTTGAGGTCCGTCCACCTAGGCCATGATCATTCAACCGTTTCGACTAACAAGAATGCTTTCTGTCGCCGGTAGATGGTAGCTCTCTGCGTCGAGAGTGTACAGCAGTCACGAAGCAACTCTCCACTAGCTCATCCGTGAGCTGTGGTCACTGCAGGCGACGAACGCACAGTGCAGCTTCCTCGGGCCTCTGTCAGCGAAGCTTACGCGTTCACGTGGTATCTGCCGCCAACAAACCATACAGTCTATCCTCTGTTTTTCGCGACCTGAAGAAAAAATAAGTTATAACCTTTATATTTCATATAATAGCTCAAGACATTACTTGTTGTTCATGATCTACTTTTCTATATAATCTTTTATACCACATATATATCGCTCTCGCGAAAAATAGAGAATAAACTGTACCTCCACCTCGGCGTACCGTTGCACCAAGAAGACTCTTTTATGTCTGCTATTGGGATAGTTGGACGTGCTTGTACACCAATCGCCATGATGCCCCGGTGCTCCATGTTGAATAAAGTGCGTGGCATGCACTGCACAACAACCGCCTCACCTGTTCTCATCTGTTTTCCGCACCATAGATGTGACCGGTGCTGACAGCCCGCTCGAACACTAAACGCCACCGAAATCATGTATGACTGTTGCCAACGACGTACACGCGCTCAATGATAGGGCACGTGCCCTATCCAGCACAGCATCGTCGCCTTCGTCGTCCGAGTGCAGGAATTAGTCACTTAGTCGGTTCGTTTGATGGTTTGCAGCGCACTCGTTAGTCAAGGTCTACTGTCAGTCCCCGGGCCGCACCGGGTCCGATCTCACTCCACAATTTACACCCTACCTCTCAGCCAGGTCTTCGCATCCCAGCGTCTACACTACTATGAAGCTCGCCTACGTTGCTGCCGCCCTCGCCTTGTCCGATACCAGCTTCGCCACCGCCATGACGAACCCCAACGACGATACGTGCTCGAGCGCTCAGCAGACGCAAGCCTACGTGTCGCTGGCTGGCGTCCTCAGCTCGAGCGATCTCGGCAACTGCATCACTTCCATGGGCCTCAACCTTCTCTACGCGACGGTATTGCCAACGGACACCCAGTACGAGACCATGTGCCAGCTGACCAGCTGCCATGCGCTGGTCCAAACCGTCATTGGGCTGAACCCCCCGGATTGCTCGTTTGTGATTCCGACGAGTGGCCTCTATGCGAACGTGTACGAGCTCGCTCACGCTTTCGCTGGCAAGTGCGAGACGATTCTGAACCCGGTCACGGAGCCTCCTGCCACGGAAGGCCCTGTCACCGAGAACCCCGACACCGAGGAGCCTATCATTGAAGACCCCGTCACCGAAGACCCCGCCACCGACGACCCCACCACTGAGGATCCTGTCACGGAGGACCCTGTAACGGAGGAACCTGACATGGAAGAGCCTGTCACGGAGGACCCTGTCACGGAGGAGCCTGTCACTGAGGAACCCAAGACGGAAGAGCCCGTGACCAACGCACCCACGACTGATGTTCCTGTCGTGACGACGGCCTCCCCCACCGTGTGTGATTGGTAATCGGTCGGAGACGAAGTTGGGACGTTGGAGTTGAGCCCACTTGCAAGGTTGTCGCCGCAGCAGCGCACTTTACACGTAGGATCATACGTACTGTACTAACCCCGGTCAATCCCAGCCACCATGTCCGACTAACTCCATGACTACCGTGTTCGCGACGATGGTGCGTGTATATGCTTTGGGCAAGGTGGACGTCCTCGGGCAACTTCTATATTGAAGCACCAGCCAATTGTTGATTTGAAGAAAGGCATACCAACTGAGAAGTTATCTACAGTAGCCTACCTGCTGTAGATGATAGGCCTGAGACCGCGGTGTCCGTGTGGCACACGATGCGCAGTGTGGTTTCCGTGCGCTTGGAGTCCTCGGAGCTCGTGTGGAGTTGTTCAAATCATGTCCGTGACATGACACGCACACAGTTCGGACACCTCCAAAATCATGTATGATTGTTGGGGGGGGGGGGGGGCACTTTCCAGCACCATGTACTACAAACTGAGGCATCTCCGTTGCTTGCAGGGCGATTTTGCCGTTTGTCGAGCTGAGCTCGCTCTTCGATCGACCGGTGTCAGTCATCGGTGCCCGACCTCGACCTTACTCTGCAATTTGCGCCCTACCTCCCAGTCAGGTTTTCCCATTCCAGCGTCGACGCCACAATGAAGCTCACGTATTTCGCTGCTGCCCTCGCTTTGCCGGGTGCAAGCGTCACCACCGCCACGACGAACCCCAATGACGATACGTGCTCGATCAATCAGCAGATACAGGCCTACACGTCGCTGGCAAGCGTTCTACAGAGGAGTGATCTCAACGACTGCTTCACATCCTCGGGTGTCAGCCTTTTCTATATGACGTCGCTGCCGACAGATGCGCAGTATGCGGCCATGTGCCAGCTGACCAGCTGCCAGGCACTGATCGACAACGTCATTCAGATCAACCCTCCGGACCGCATGTTCACGGTGCCGACGAGTAGATTGAATGTAATCGTGTTCAAGCTCGCTCACGGCTACGACGCGAAGTGCGAGGCGGTTCTGAGCCCAGTCACCGAGGCACCAGTCACCGAGGCAGCAGTCACCGAAGACCCCGTCACCGAAGAGCATGTCACTGAGAACCTCGTTGCGGAGGACCCCATCACGGAGGACTCCATCACCGAGGAGCCTGTCACTGAGGAACCCGTCACTGAGGAGCCCGTGACCGAGGAACCTGTGACTGGCGCGCCCACGACCGATGTTCCTGTCGTAACGACAGCCTCTCCTTCCGCGTGCGCATGGTGATCGTCCGAAGCAAGGAGGAGACGTTGCAGTCGAGCCCACTAGCCAGGTTGTCGCACTAGCAGTGCAGGACCCGTCCACAGTAACGTCAGCCAAGCCCTGTACTTCGTCCCACCATCCGACAGAAGCACCACCTTGAAATCGATTTTTCTCAAAATAGTGATTTCACCAAACGCAACCAGAATTTTATCGAAAACGCGATATTTGACGCATTGATTCGTCCAAATCACGTAGTTGTCCACCGTCGAAAAGACCTTCACTTTCGTTCTAAACGGCAATTTCCTCTCGCAGGTAAAAAGCAAAACTACAGTCTCAGAAGCGAAAATGCGCGGGAACGCGGCGGGCGGCGCGCGGGCGACGGCGTTGGGGGCGCCCAGCGCGCGCTCCAATCTGCCGGAGCAGCTCGCGTGGGCCGAGAAGGTGCGGCTGCCTTTGTATCCCCACCCGGCACGTGGGCTGGTCTGAACTAACGGCGTTATTCGTGTGGGGTGGTAGGCGCCCAAGAACGTGCTGCAGCAGTGCCTCAATTCACACGCCATCAGCGCGTACCTGGACGGCCGCGCGGCCAAGAAAGCGGCGTACGTGTGTATGTGTCGCTGACATATGCGTTCTTATGCTTACGCATCGGTATTTTCATGGTATTTAGCGCAAGCAACACGGGGAAGGAGAACTGCCTGGAGGTGCTGCACCGTGGCTCAGAGGCGCTGAGGAAGCTGCAGGCGTTCAGCGGCGGCAATGTGTCGGCCAGGCTGCGGGTAGTACCGACGCCCAAAGTGGTCCCGACGGCGATGAAGCCATCGCGCGCGCCGCTGACGTCCATGCCGCCGCCTCAGCCGACTCCAGCGCGGTTCCAGCCGCCAGCAGTGGATGTGCAGCCGCGTCAGTCTCGCGCCAGCGATGTGATTGACCTGGTGGGATCTCCTCCAACAAACGCAGCGCCGTCGAGGCCTTCAGTTGCTCCTAGTGCCTCCCGGTATGGAGACAACAGGAGCACGTACGAACCGGACGACTCGGACATCTTTGGCGCGCTCGATGTGGACGCACTAGTCGCCAACCACCAAAGGCAGAAGACGGAGTCGCGGTATTCCGGATCCAACGCCGCGTCGACTCCAAGAGGACCGCCGCCACAGCAACAACAGCAGCAAGTTCCGCAGCAGACTTACTCGTCGACACCAGCACGTGGCAGTATTCGTGAATCTGCAGCAGATCCGAACCTCGCAGACAGCTTGCGCCGCTCCATCAAAGAAACACGAGAGAAACTACGCCACATCCGCGAAGAGTGCGACGATGCGTCGTTGGAAGGCGACGTCCCGCGGCACTTGCTGGCTCGACGGTCGCAACTGGAAAGCGAGCTTGAGACGCTCAGTCGGCGGTACAGAGAGTGCAAGCCCGGTGTGAGCTCAACGTCAACACTGCAATACTCGATGGCAACGCCGCAGTACTCGACGTCAATGCCGCAATACTCAGCGGAAGCTTCGTCTTTCGGCGGCGAGTCCCGTTATAGTGCCCCCGCGCCATCATCGACTTTGCAACCTCGTGAGGGTGACGGTTCAAGCACCCCACGGTGTTCGTGCGGGCTTGTCACCGTCGAGGCAAAAGTTCAGTACGGACAGAATGCGGGCCGCATGTACTTCCGCTGCAGCAACTGCGGGTTTCACTCGTGGATGGACGGGAGCAGTACCGAATCCCAAGGCAAGAAGCTGTTCAACGCGAGCAACTTCGAGGAGTACCAGCCATGCGTATCCCACGACGCCAACGTGAACTCCAAGATGCAACGCGCCAAGCGCGTCTTGCGAGATGTGTTTGGTCACAACGCGTTCCGTCCGAACCAAGAGCGGATTGTCATGGAGGCGTTCGAGGGCCGCGACGTGTTCGTCCTCATGCCGACCGGCGGTGGCAAAAGTTTGTGTTATCAACTTCCGGCGTGCGTTGATGAGGGCGTCTCCATCGTTATCTCGCCGCTGGTGTCTCTGATCCAAGACCAGGTGCAGCAGCTTGAGGCGCTGGATGTTGGTGTCGCGCATCTTAACGGCGAGCAAGACTACGAGACGGTCCAGAAACCGATCATCTCGGAGCTGTTCTCTAGCCGCAACCGAATCAAGCTTCTGTACGTCACACCCGAGAAGATCGCGTCCAGCACGACGTTGAACAACATTTTCGAGTCACTCGAGAAACGCGGGCGGCTCTCGCGGTTCGTCGTTGATGAGGCGCACTGCATTAGTCAGTGGGGTCACGACTTTCGGAAAGACTACATGAACCTCGGTCAGCTTCGCACCCGCTTCCCGTCGGTACGTCTGATGGTTGTGCTGTCACGATTTGTTTGGTGCTATTCTAACGCTTTGCTTTCGATGCAGGTCCCGATCATGGCGCTCACCGCCACCGCCAACACGCAAACCGAGGCGGACATCGTCAAGAACCTGAAGTTGTCCAACCCGTTCATCACCCGTTCGAGCTTCAATCGGTAAGCAATGTGACTAATCATCTCAGTCTGGGTGAATGCTGGTGAATTAACTAACTCGTGTTACTCATAGGCACAACCTGACGTACGATGTGCGGAAGAAGACGTCCAAGTTCATGAACGAGATCGCGGACTACGTTCGTGAGCACATTGACGACTCGGGCATCATTTATTGGTACGCCCAAGCATTGTATTAGTCCCATCGCATGGATACTGACGCCGTCGCTTTCAGTTTGTCCAAGAAGGACTGCGAGCAGACTGCCGAAAAGCTGATCAAGGCGCTCGGGTTTGAGGGTACGCGCAAGGCGCGCCAGATCTCTTTCTACCATGCAGGCTTGGAGCCCGAGGACCGCGCACACCGACACCACGAATGGAGCAAAGGCAAGATCAAACTGATCGTTGCGACCGTCGCGTTTGGCATGGGCATCAACAAGCCCGACGTCCGATACGTCATCCACCACACGATCCCGCAGTCGGTGACGCACTACTACCAGGTGCGAGTGGATCCTCGGCGGCATTTCTCGATGTGGCTTGCTACTGACAATTCGATGTATCCGATGCTGGTGTTTGCAGGAAGCTGGGCGAGCTGGACGAGACGGTGACGTCGCGAACTGCATCCTGTACTACTCTTTCCTCGACTTAGTAAGTCTGGGCTGGTAGTGGGGATTGCTTTCACTGTTTACGTGATGGATTTGAGTGTGCTAACACCCATTTTGAACAGTCTCGACGCCGGAAGCTCATCACAAAGGACCGTGAGAACTTGCAGCATCGGAATGTGCACCTGCAGAACCTCCGGCGCATGACCGAGTTCTGCGAGAATCAAGTCGAGTGCAGGCGTACGTCGCTCCTGGAGTACTTTGGCGAGCACTTTTCGAGCGAAGACTGCCACCAGACGTGCGACAACTGCAAGAACCGCGCCATGGGGCTGACTTTCGAGAAGACGGACGTGACGGACGACTGCCTGGCCATTTTGAGGATGAGTAAGTGCCGCCAACTTTCTATCCTCGCTTTGCAAACCACGGCGTCTGACCTATTGCGAACACGTTATTGATGCTCGGTGCTCAGTCAAAGCGCTGCAGGCGGACAATGAACCGAGCACGTTGGTGCAGATCTCACACCACTTTCTGGGTACCGTGACCAAAGGGAGAGAGTGGAAGAGGGACCAGTTCTCGCAGCTGCCGGGATACGGTGCCGGCAAGGGTCGGTACCAGCGCAGCGAGGTCGAGCGTATTCTGTACCACATGGTTCTTCGCCAGTACCTGCGCGAAATTGTACGTCGCCTTGCAGTTTATGCTTACCGTTGATGAAGAAGCATTTACATGACGCTGTTTCTGCTTTTCATCAGGACCAAAGCAACAAAATGGGGTTCACGACGACGTTTTTGGCACTAGGAGAGAATGCAGGACGTCTGGAACGAGGGGAGAAGGTCCGCATCGTGTGTAAGACGCGCTACAAGCCGCGCGCTCTCGCCAGCAATGAACCGTCTACAGATGCAGAGGGTAAAATGAAGGCACCAAAGAAGAGCGCGAAGAAAGCGAAGGCCGCAACCGATGGATCTGCTACCACGAGAGCTACCAAAGCGCGCAAAGGGAAGAAGAAGAAGGCGCAGGCTGTGCCGGACGCGGTCGAGGAGCTCAGCGACGACTTCGACGACGACCCAATTGAGATTGTCCCGCCACCCTCGATGAGCAAGACGGCGCAGTATCCGCTCATCCCGGCACCAAAGTCGGCCGGACGGTATGTGTCTTCTGCGGTGCATCGGGTTGCGCGAGCAGTCTTTAACCATGCGGATGCGTGTGTATTGCAGCATCCCGGAGCACCACGTGGAGGCGCTGGCGCAGCTGCTCAAGGACTGGCGCGCCAGTGTCTGCGACAACTTTAACGTGATGCCGTACCACATCCTCCCAACGTCCGGTATCGCCGCGATCGCCAACGCTGTGCCCGTCACGAGCGCCGAGCTGCTCGAGATCGACGGCGTTGGCCGCATCCGCGTCAAGAAGTACGGCGAGTCGATCATTGAGATCGTAAAGTCGTACCTCGACAAGGTAAGTCTCCGCTCGAGTTGTGATCTGTCCATTGCGTTTTGGCATGGTGCTAATGTCGGCGTGCGTATGTGAACCTCAGCACATGCTGACGCCAGCAGCCACCACTAGCGCGCGCCCGTCCGACATTCTCGACAACCTCGAGTCTTTCGATGTGGCCGAGCCGCCGGCGCCGAGCACCAAGGCATCGCCGTTTTTCCAGAACAGGAACGCCACCGTGGTGAGTTGTGCATCGCTAGGACAGCTGGAGTGGTGCTACTGAGCCACTCACAACGTGCGGCTTGTTGGATGATGCAGCAGGCCGTTGTGGATGCCAAGCAAGAGGAGCTAGATGACTTTGACTGGGACGCCGTCGACGATGCCGTGATGGCGCATCAGCGCGCGACGTCAGGCAAGCGAGCGCTCGACTCGGCGGCACCGGACGCTGGGATCAAGCGCTGCAAGCCGTAGTGTCCGGGTCGATCTCTCACTTTACGTTCTCGTCTCACCTGATCAACACGTGCTGCATTTTATTTAGCGACGCGACCAGCTCCTTCTCTCTAGCAGAATCTATCTCTACGCCGTCGCCCTTGTTGGTCTCCGAGACGAAAGACTCGCCCCGCCACCTACAGCACGATGTTGTCGATGAGGCGGCAGTTGCCGAGCTTGACAGCGACGGACACGACGGCGCCGCCGGGCTTGCGCACGATGTCGAGCTCCTCCATGGTCTCCAGCGACCCGACTGACACATACTGCACCTCGGTGACGAGTGGCTCGCCCGCGTACTCCTCCTGCACGGCGGCTCGGAGCGCCTCAGCGGAGACCTCGGTGCCCGGCGTCAGCTCGTCGAAGAGCACGCGCGCGCGCGACAGCCCACGGAAGACGACGCTGGCGGCCGCGCGCTCCTCGGGCGACAAGTACTGGTTGCGCGTGGACATGGCGAGCCCGTCGGCCTCGCGGCGCACGGGCACGACCTGGATCTGCACGGGCAGGTTGAGGTCGGCGACGAGCCGGCGGATGAGCACGCACTGCGCCGCGTCTTTCTGCCCGAAGAAGGCGTGCGTGGGCTGCACCACGTTGAAGAGCTTGGTCACGACGGTGGCGACGCCTCGGAAGTGCCCGGGGCGGATCCTGCCCTCGGGCAGGTCGTCGAAGCCCTCGGGCGCTACGAAGCAGCGGTGCGCCTGCGGGTTGAACATGGTCTCGGGCGTGGCGGGCGCGAACACGAGGTCCACGCCCTCGCTCTGTAGCAGCGCCACGTCCCGCTCCAGCGTGCGCGGGTACTTGGAGAAGTCCTCGTTGGGCCCGAACTGCGTCGGGTTGACGAAGACCGACGCCGCCACGAAGTCGCACGTCGCGCGCGCCTGCCGCACCAGCGACAGGTGGCCCTCGTGCAGCCCCTGTCACGCACACAGAGGCGTCGTCAGCTCCATCAGACAGTGGCGGGGACGCAAATGGGATGGACGTACGCCCATGGTGGGGACGAGTCCGAGCGTCGCGGAGGCCGGGAGCGCGCGCCGCGCCGCACGGAAGCCCTCGACCGAGTCCAACACCTGCAGCGGCGCGCGCTGGGACGCGGAGGTTGCCAGCGCGCGGCCGCAGGGCGCCGTGAGAGCACGCGGGGGCGCCAGGCGAGCCAGCATCAGGGCCATTAGTAGGAACTTTAGTGCTCGAAGATCGGTCGGATGAATGTGAGAGTGGTGGCGTTTGGGCGCGTAACGCGGGGGTTATCCAATAAATTGTGATGGGTTATGGATGGGTTATGATACGTTTTAGCGTAAAATACGGTAATTTATCTGGTGGATGAGGTACTATAAAATTTGTTGAATTTATATATGTTGATTGGAGTGAGCCATGTGTAACGTATAACGTTTGAGGTTGAGGGGACTACACGTCCAAGTTGAAGCCGACGGGCTGGTGGGTGGCAGACGCTCTACCTGCCGCTAAACACACAGCTCCAGTCCACTGTTAGTTAGTGGCGAGTCGTCGCCTTGAACGGCGCAAGGACCCTACACATTGAGAATCCACCGAGTAGAACAGTCGAAGAAGGTCGACAGCTTCCAGTCCTAGTTCCGCAGAAAATTTGCGCGTTGGCTACGTGCAGTAATCGTAGAGGCTTTGGTCGGGTAGGGTGAGTGGTAGTGAGCCATTAGAGTGTTGTTGAGTATTATGCTGGCCAAGGCAATCGCACGCGTCTGGTCGTCGCGGCGTCTGGTCGTCGAGAGCATAGTGAATCCAAGTAGTTCCAGCCGTTACGATGCACTTGTTGCGTACATGTATGCATCCACCGAACAACCATCCGCTTAATGTGGCGACCCTACTCCACCCCACCTCACCGCCATGTAGGTAGGGCGACGTGTATCCTCGCGCTCTACCTGGTTAACGCACATTCTGCGTCGCATGTTAGTTGATTCGGGTAGGGCGTCAAGAATATACACTCACGTTTTGTCAATTTGTGTAGTGTGGTGTACAGCACACCAACGATCCTGATACTTCGTAGATGGGCGGACACACAAAGGCAGGCACTGTGATACTCTCGCTCTCCACGGTAGGGTACCCTACTGGCCGCCCTACCGTAAGGTACACGTATCGGGGGGACACTGGTTTTGCTCGCGGTACATTTCAGCCCACAGTGGATTACAGTAGATCGGCACGGCAGTCTCCGGTCCCTTTCAGGTAGGGCGCGCGCGTGTCTGCCTTGTAGGGAACTGCTCAGTTCGGCCCCCATTGGTGGTCTGCTCTCTCTCTTTCTGTCGCCCTACCCATCTCAAGACACCCGCACCCATTCACACGTCGCCCCCCCCCCCCCCCCCCCCCCCCCCCCCCCCCCCCCCCCCCCCCCC
>JAASGW010000413.1:0-27154 GCA_023334395.1 Phytopythium sindhum | reverse complement strand
TTCGCGCAGACGTACGGCTTGCCGTAGATTCTTGCGTTTGTGTCGAGCCATGAGTGTTGCTGAGGTGGTGGTGGTGGCAGCAAAGAGGTGGCGGTCGTTAGAACATGCTTCGTTATGCAACCAGCTCACTTCTCCAAGCACGCACCTTGTGGAAGACAGCCTCACCTGCGATGACGCAGGCATTATTGTTCCAGAAAAGATGGTGATCGTCGGCACAGTTGACATCGCAAAACTTGACAGTCGCTCCAAAGTCGCTAGCTGTGGCTTCGAGGCTCACTACCACGTCCTGATGAACGGTTGATGGCGAGAACAAGGCCTGCGTGTTGAGTGCTCGTGGATCCAAAGTGCATGGAGGCGCTGTTGGGTCCGTCAGAAGGTGGACGGGAGCGTGCTTTCCAATGCCGAGGCAAAAGCAGTTCTGCCGAATGGAGCACACAGCGTCAGCTCTGGCAACTCGATAGCATTGTTTGGCCGCGCTCTCACCTTCAATACTTCGGTCGTGAGCGAGTCGATGTGAACAAACGACACAGATGCGCTTTGGACGCGTAGAGCGATTGCCTCACCGAGTATGGCTCCAATTCCACAGTCTCGTCCGCTAGGTGGAGCCATCGAAACGCTGTCGTGATCGCGCGAGGGAAACAAATCGAGAATGTCAAAGAACTGGAGCTGGCATGGCGATTCCGACGTGGAAGAGGCTAGTGGTAGTCCCAGCTTTCCTGTACAAGCGAGCTGAATCAGTCTTCGAGGGCTAGGAAACGTGTTGGGAAGTAGCAGCATTCCCACGACATACCACAGAATCGCAGCACTTGAATGACAGCAAAGCCGGCGACGAGCGTGGAGAGTGGCTGGAACTCGCTCGAAGAGCACCGCACGAGTCTCTCCACAAGCTCTAAGTCAACGTCACTCAAGCTGATTGCTGGGGATTTCATGGCGGCGCGAAGTCGCTCGTTCTGTAGGCATCACGGCGGTAAGTAGTGAATTTGATACGAGCCACTAAGGTGTTCAGGTGGCGATCACCGATACGAGGAGCTTCTGAACGAGCATCATCGTCTGCTGGATGTGCTCGCGGTTGTTGCTCTCCGGGTAGCTGCCGAAGCACTGGCGGAACGAGTAGATCCCCTGCATTGCCACGTGAAAAGACGCAGGGTCCGTGTCTGAAACCAGGCAGAACTCTAATCAGAACAACCCTCCGGAGTATGAGTAAGTGGTTCACGTACTTGAGACTGCCAACAACGAGCGCTGGGGAAAAAGCACGTCTCCTGGGTTGACGACGATGCGCCGAAGACTGTGGCACTTGGATATCCGGATGTTCGTCGACTTGCGCATCCATCTAGCGCGTCGAAGCGCGACCTCCAGCTCATCCCGAAGAGGTTCCCGCTGCTCACCACCTTGTTGAGAAGGCAGCAAGGCAACGCTCACACTTCCGCCACCGACAACATCTGTCACCCGGCAGGTCAGGATTTCACCTCGTCGGTCTTTCACGATCTCACCCTCATCGTCGCGGAACTGGACGTGGTCACCAGGCAGACAGCACGCGTCCAGCACCTGCTCCTTGGTGTGTAAGGTTGCCGAGTTGCGGTCGCCGAACCAGGTCTTCTGGGTGACGAGACGGAACTCTTTGATCGTCAACGCGCTGGAGTCAACCTCGGTCGCGTGGCGGTCAGAGAAATCCGTGAAGATGCAGCCAAAGACACCGCGACTTTCAGCGAGAAGGAAGCCCACGGGTGGGTCTTGTGCCCGGCAGAACTCGTTGTACGCGATCAGCTCTTCGCGACTCAGTTGCGAGCTGGCAAAGACGACCACCTAATCCAGTAGGTCGTCAGCGATAGGGTCAAGAAGGCAAGCAGTTCCTAACTCAGTCAAGGGTAGCCAGTCTTACGTGGTAGTTGAGAAGCAGCTCGACTGTCAGGGCGCCTGGGATCGTACGCACGTCGGCGAACGGGCTCAGCGCGTTCAGACGGTCGGCCACGAGCTTCGCCTTGGACTTGCCGCGATCGCCGTCACGAAGGAGGAACTGATCATTGCAGGCATCACAGCAAAGAGCACCAAAGGTCAGACTTGAGAGGGTTTTAGAGCTGCTTTCACCGGACAGAGTGCGTTCTACTCGACATTGGTCGCCAGGTCTTCTTCCCGGACGAGGTCGTCGTCCAGTAGCGTGAGCCGCTGGATCCCAGACAGCGTGAGGCACTTGGCTGGCCAGCGAGCCCCAGGATCAGCTCATGGTGACAGGTTAACGTAGCCAGCAGATTGCTTATAGTCCGTACCGATCTCAGCGCCGACGCCTCGCAGTCCGACGATCAGCACGTGCATCTGCGCGACCTGGGCCGATCTGTTCGAGCAGCCAAGCGGTCATGTTAGGTCTGTCCGGCGCTCGCTGCTGACGGTGGGATACCTACGCGGCTGGCCCCAGCAGCGTTGACTGCCACCGGAGGTACTCGTCTGCGCTCAGCTCCTGCTGCTGGGCGCGTGGGGCGATCGGCGTCATGTTCATCGTCGCTGTCGTGAAGTGCTGGGCTGTGGTCGTGACCTCTCGCGATTATTAATTCGTGGAGGTTGACGCATCCCAAACGACATACATTTTACCTCAACATGGCTACACTACTGGGTAGTTCGACGAGCAGTTATCATATTTAAGAGGTATACAGATCCCACAGATCAGATCCCCATCCGTTGCGCAATTCCTACCTCTCTAAACGAATTCCAGCCGAATATACCGGATTTCACAGGTAATCGGAGCTCTACCATGCGCGACAAGATCATTCCCATTCGCGCGACCATCAGTGATCGACTGACGCCTATTTCCCATTTCCCAGCGCCGCTGCGAGCCCATTGACCCTCCAAATGCTGTGCCGCGAGACGACCAAGCGATCCATCGACCTGCTGCGCCGGGATATGCGGCGACTGGCGCGCTCCGCCAGGTTCCCGATGACTGCGACGGCCGCGCGTGCCGGTGCGGCGCGTCTGCTGTCGGCGCAGTCGAGTGGCCTGGTGGTGGCTGGGGTGCCGACGCGGCAGTTCTCGCTGGTGAGAGCCGCCTCCGCTCGCGAACTCAGCACGGAGCCGGCGAAGAAGCTGAACGTCAAGCGCCTGGCCGTGATTGGCGGCGGCAACATGGCCGAGGCTATCGTGACGGCGCTGGCGTCCAAAGGACTCATCGACCCTGACAGCATCGTCGTATCTGACCCGAACCCAGGTGCGTGAACCGCTGCATCTGCATCTGCATCCATTGATTGATTGAGAGACTGACTCCGCTCAATGAACCGCAGACAAGCGTCAGAAGTACCGCGACATGGGTGTCCAGACCAGCGACCGCAACGTGGCCGCCGTCAAGGGCGCCGACGCCGTGCTGCTTGCGGTCAAGCCCCAAGTTCTCAGCGACGTAAGTGCTGATACCTTCTAGATGATCTCTCGTGATAGCGCCCAGTGTATGCATACTGATGAATTTTCGCTGTGTATTTGTTCCACCAGGTGATGGACAGCTTCAAGCCGGAGCTGCATCCCAGCGCGCTTGTCATCTCTGTCGTTGCGGGCGTCACCATTGACGGTGCGTGTCCATTGTTAGGCATCGCTCGTTGGTAAGCACGGTAGCTAACGCGGTCTGCCGGCATGGTATGGAGAGATCTAGGGCTCCAGCAAGGGTTGGGCGAAAACACGCACGTAATCCGCACGATGC
This sequence comes from Phytopythium sindhum, assembly GCA_023334395.1. NCBI lineage: Eukaryota > Oomycota > Peronosporomycetes > Pythiales > Pythiaceae > Phytopythium > Phytopythium sindhum. The sequence continues at coordinate 23,481 of JAASGW010000413.1, read as the reverse complement.
CCAACACACCGGCCATGATCGGCGAGGGCATGACGGTGTGGTCGCAATCGGCCGAGGTCACGGAGGAGCAGCACGACCTGGTACGCCTCTCTCCGTATCGACTGCACTGGCTCAAGCAAATTAACCCCTACCATCACTCATATGTCTCTTGATCACAACAGACTAAGGGAATTCTCGGATCGTTTGGCGTGGAGGTATGCTTGTGCTGCTTTTCATGTGCATGAATGGCTATGCTAGTATCAAGTGCTCATTGTAATTATCTTATGTAGGTGTTTGTCGACGACGAAGGCGCGCTGGACATGGCGACGGCGCTATCGGGCTCTGGACCAGGTAAGGCTTTGACCATCTAGGTGGCGAATCACCACTATATCGGTGCTAATCACGTGTCGTTCCGTCCCCAGCCTACTTCTTCCTCGTGGCCGAGGCCATGATCGACGCTGGTGTGCACATGGGCTTCTCTCGCGCGGTCGCCACTGTAAGTCCCGTGTCGTTGCCACTGCTGCATAGCTGTTGTGCTCAACGTCTCTTCATCTCCACATCTGCAGAAACTCGTCCAGCAGACCATGATCGGCTCGGCGCTGTACATGCAATCGTCGGACAAGCACCCGGTGGTGCTGCGCAACAACATCACGAGTCCGGGCGGCACGACGGCCGCCGCGCTCTACCGCGCCGAGAAGAACGGCTTCCGCGCCGTCATCGCCGACTCCATTTGGGCCGCCTACGAGCGCTGCCTCGAGCTCGGCTCACCCGTCCCCGTGCAGCGCAAGCGTCCGCGCTCGTAGGCGCCTGGGAAAGACACTGCAGTCGCTTGAGGACGCCTTGCTGTCGGTCTAAACGAATGAAAGCGTTGGGTGGTACCTGTTGACGTTGGAGGTGGCTTCAACACTCCCATACAGACTCGTGGCTCCTGAGTCATCCGAGATACTTCCTCTGTATCGGAAAAGAATGTCGTATCTTGATTCGGGGATTTGATTATCACCCACTTTTCACCAATCAGACACTTCGAAGTTTTTTGCGAAAAACCAAACCCGACATTTTTTAGATACAAGGAAGCATGCCGTATCACAGGTTGACGAGTCTTGTATTGAAGTGGATATGGTACAGTCACAACTGCAACAATTGGGGAGTCGACCAGAAGTCATGGCGTCGGAGGAGGAGGAAGACGAGTTCCTGTACTCGGAGGGCGAGCTAGACGACGCGGAGGACGACGGCGTCGACTGGGAGGACGTCGAGCCGTCTCACCCTGCCGTTGTTGTCCCTGCGGAGGCCCCAGCGGTGTCAGAACCGGCGAAACCAGCGCCCGGAGTGCAGCATCAGCCGTCGGGACCTAATGACATGCCTGAAGACGAGCAGAGCGCCATACAGAACGATAATAGCGGCGATGAGAATGCGGACGACATGATGTGGGAGTCGGCGGTGCAGGAGGAGGCGGAAGCGGAGCCGGACGCGTCCATGAGCGACGGTGGGGCGGAGGAGGTGCCCGACCTCGCACAAGTAGACTGGGCGGAGGTTAACCGGTCGCTCGAGCAGGAGGCGCGCGCGGAGGAGGAGGCGGCGGAGAAGAAGCGCAAGCGGCGCCGGGCAGTACGCATGACGAAGGAGGACAAGGACCGCGAGCTGGCGCTGCACCAGTCGCATCTGCTGATCCTCCTGGCGCTGCACCTCGAGTGGAACGAGCTGAGCCTGTCGCCGCTGCTGCGGGGGCTGATACTGTCGCTCACCTCCGGCCAGACGTTCGACTTTTTCGCCGACATGAAGACTCACCCGCTGTCGTACTCGCTGGAGCTGTTGGTACGCTGGTTCAATCGTGAGTTTACCACCAGCGCGACTGCAGCAGCCAACGACGAGGACAGTGACGGCCTGACATTCCAGAAGCCGCTGCTGTCCGAATCGCGTCTGATGACCGTGTTCTTCGAGCGGAAAGGAACGGAGTACGAGCTCGCGGTGCTGTTCACGACGCTGTGTCGCGCGCTTCGACTGCACTGCCGCTACGTGTGTGCTCTGGACCCGCTGGTGGTGCGAGGCGGGTCTTCCTTCTTCGAGGCGACTGCGACAGGTCGTCCAAGCCAGCAAAACCGGCGAAGACAGCATTATGAAAGGAAGAAGCGAATTCGAACGGTGTTGTCTGCTGGCCAAGGCCTTACTACGAGTGAGGAAGACCATCGTGAGAGCGTCGGCAGTGATGGTGGGAGGGTCGACGGTGAGCAGCGTGGGCGGTGCCAGTTCTATTGGATTTGGACCGAGGTGCTCGATGAATCTACCAAGATGTGGGTACACGTCGATGCCACTAAACGAATCGTGGGACGCCCGCGAGATGTGGAGGAACTACGGGGAAAGAGCGCGCCGTTCTCTTACGTGGTCGCGCTCTACGAGACTGGACGGGTGCTGGACGTGACCTCTCGATATGCGAACACCTGGAGTAAGACTCTCGCCTTGCGTCTCGCCGACGCTTGGCTGGGAGTCGCGATCGACCAGGTCAATCGTCAGCTACTGAATGATCCCGCCAAGGCTCTAGCATCCTTCAAAGAACAAGTTGGCGGCGGGATGACGCTCGCTGAGGTCGACGAGCTGCTGGTCGACGAGACGCGGCGGCTGGAGGCGATGAAGATGTCGGAGGCGATGCCGACGGCGGTCGAAGCATTTCGGAAGCACCACATGTACTGCCTGGAGCGCCATCTCGGGCGGTTCGAGTGCGTTCACCCTCGCAAGGCCGTCGGCGTGTTCAATGGCGAGCCGGTGTTCCTGCGCGCCAGTGTGCAGCGAGTGCAGTCGGCGTTTAAGTGGCGCCGCCTCGGCCGCGAAGTGACAGACAGCGAGCGCTCGACACCTGCCCGGTGGTACAATCCGAACAATCGGAAGCGAGGCGGAGGTAGTGACGACGGAGATGACGAGCCGCTCGATGTGGACGAAGAGGGAGCGAGCAGGGGCAGTCGAGCGGGCTCGCTGGCACTGTTCGGACTGTGGCAGACGACCGAGATCGTCCCGCCCGAGGTGGTCGACGGCGTGCTACCCAAAAACAAGTACGGCAACATTGAGGTGTGGAGCCCGGCCCACGTCCCTCGCGGCGCTGTCCACCTGCGGCTGCCGCGCATCGAGCAGGTGGCCAAGCAGCTCGGCGTCGACTACGCGCAGGCCGTCGTGGGCTTCGAGCGCCAGGGGCCGATGGGTCGCACGGCGCCGCAGATCGACGGTATCGTGGTCGTGAAGGCGGTCGAGGCCATGCTGGTGGACGCCCACGCGGACATCCAACAGTCGAACATCGAGCGCGCGATCGAGAAGAACCAGCGGATCGTCGCGAGGCGCTGGGAGAGACTCACCAAGCGCCTGCTACTGCGCCAGCGTCTCGAGGACGACTACGGCAAGGTGTGAGCCACGCAGGAGCATGGGAACCGTGTCGGTCTTTAGAGGTGAAGGCTGTCATATACCTCGCCGAGCTGTTGCAGGCTGGTGAGTGAGGGCTGCCTTTGTGTACCCACCTGAGTGACGCGCATCTACGTGGCGTTCCGCTGATGGAGGCCAGCGCCATTTATAATTATATGTTATTCCCATACAAAGGTAAAGTGAGTTTTAGCTATCATTTGGGTAAAAACGCCCAAATAGTGTCATCATATCAAATAACTCATACAATCACGCAATTAGAGTACCATCACTCTCGCCCGACGGTGAATGCGTCAGCGCATCCAAGAAGCGGTCGCGCATTCACTTCCTTCCCCTGGGCGGACAGACGAACGCTCTCACTTCTGCTCCCTCTGCTCTCGCTAGACGCCATGGCCCTGCGCGTTACGGTCGCTAGGGTGGCACGGCGTGCGATGGGAGAGGCGGCGCGAGAGGCGGCGGGAAGGCGGGCAATGGCGAGCAAGGCGAGCGTCGAGTGGCGGCGGCGCGTGGACGAGGGCCCGCGGCTGGCGCAGTTCCTGGCTGCCGGTGACGAGCACGGTCACTCAGCGGAGGACGACGACGGAGGCGATGCTCTCAGTGCGGAACAGTCGCTGGCGCGCATCCAGCGGCTGCTGCGCGACATCAAGCGTTCGGTGCGTGGAGCTCACTCATCATGGCTCACCTCCCGCTCCGACGGTGTGTGCTGACGCGTTGGCTGTCGATGCAGGAGGCGCACCACGAGTACGAAGAGGAAGAAGACGTGGCGCCGCTGGTAGACCGCTTCGGGCGGCGGCACTCGTACCTGCGCATCTCGCTGTCGGAGCGCTGCAACCTGCGCTGCCGTTACTGCATGCCGGCCGAGGGCGTGCCGCTGCAGCCGCCGGACGCGCTGCTCTCGACGCCCGAGATCCTGCAGCTGGCGCGCGTGTTCGCCCGCGCGGGTGTCGATCGTATTCGCCTGACAGGCGGCGAGCCGCTGCTGCGCCGCGACCTAGTGGAGCTCGTGGGCGAGCTGCGCGCCATCCCGGGCATCGAGTCGGTGGGCGTCACGACGAACGGCGTGACGCTCGCGCGGCACCTCGAGGCGCTGCAGCGCGCCGGCGTGGACCGCGTCAACGTCAGCCTGGACACTTTGCGGCCCGACAAGTTCGCGCACATCACGCGACGCGCGGCCGGCGGGTTCCAGCGCGTCATGGAGTCCATCGCGCTGGCCGAGGCGCTCGGGTTCGCGCCGCTGCTCAAGGTCAACTGCGTGGTCATGCGCCACTTCAACCGGGACGAGATCGCCGACTTCGTCGAGTGGACGCGCGAGCGTGCCGTGGACGTGCGCTTCATTGAGTGGATGCCATTTGACAGCAACCGCTGGAACGACGAGACATTCGTGCCGTTCCGCGAGATGATGCAGCTCATCCGCGAGCGCTTCCCGGACGTCGAGAAGCTGCAGGACGGACCCAACGACACGTCCAAGGCCTTCCGCGTGCCCGGCTTCCGCGGCCAGTTCGGCTTCATCACGTCCATGAGCGAGCACTTCTGCGGCTCGTGCAACCGCCTACGCCTCACGGCCGACGGGAACCTCAAGGTCTGCCTCTTCGGCAACACGGAGGTGAGTCTGCGCGACGCGCTGCGGCTCGGATTGCCCGCCGACGACCTGCAGCGAATCATCCGCGCGGCGGTGCGGAGGAAGAAGAAGGCGCTCGGCGGCCACGGCGACATGTACGGCATCTCCAAGGCCAAGAACCGGCCCATGATCCTGATCGGCGGGTGAGTGTTGACGTGTAGGTGAGTCGTGCGAACAGGTAGACGGACGAATGAGACGATCACATGAGTCATCCGGTCTAGAATACGTTTACTAGCGTCGTCAGTAGCGCTTGAGCATGGCCGGCGAGGACGGCCACGTGCACGAGCTCTCCGCTTGCGTCCGCCACTTCTCGAAGGCGTCGCTGGCATTCGGTCGGTGGCTGCCGTAGCTGCCGTTTCCGAGGGCAGACGACGGCTCTTCTTGCTGATGGGGCGGCGACGGTGGCGACCTGGCGCGCTGCTCTTGCTGCAGCTGCGACACGGACGAGTGCAGGTCCGAGACGCGTGTCTCCAGGGCGCCGAGACGATCCTCCACGCGCGAAATCTTGCTCAGCAGCGTGTTCGAGAGGCTGGACAGCTGCTGGGTGATCGCTGCGAGCGCCTGAAGGTATTAACAACACGTGACGAGATGCAGTCAGCGAAGGAATGACCTAGTAAAGATAAAGGACGAGGCAAGGACGCACCTGGTCGACGTTCGGTTGCTGCTGTTGCGGCGACGACTGCGTCTGCATCTGCGAGCAGGAGCACTTCGCACGCTCTGATGATGGAGCGCCTCCATTATGGCCAAACTCGTCGAGGTGGCCATCTTCTCTCGCGCCGTCCTCCCCATTCCCATCGCTTTGATGGCTGCTGTTGTTCCAGCTGAACGTGGCGCGGTATGCTTGCGTTTGCTGCTGTCTTCCACCAGCGCTCATTTGCTCCGCTCTCGCAGCATCATCTAGTCCTTCGAACTGATCCATCCGAGCAGTCGAAGACGGCGCATCTCGTTGGCGAACGCGCGATACCCGAGGGCGTCTGCCGCCGTTGGAGTCGCTCCTGTCCATCTGCATGGCGCTGAGCCGCTCCAGCAGCATCGCGGCGTGGTCCACGACTTCGGTCGGGAGCACGTGGTTGTCCACCGATACCGCGGTCGCCTTGGTCCTGAATGATCCATCACAACGAGTGTCAATCCCCCCCAGACACCACCAACCGAGCTACAACGCGTGCTCGTACTCCCTGGGCTGGCTCCACACGGCGTCTTGCTGCCGGCGCTGCCGCTGCAGCTCCTTGCGCTTGCGGATCACGATCTCCAGGATGTCGGCGGTCAGAACCAGCCGCCGCTCCACGAACTGCACCGACAGGAACTGCGCCGCGCTCAGCGACGGGAAGAACCGGAACTCGTCACGCAACAGCCGGAAGATGCTCTCCACGAACCGCGCGTCTGTCTTGCCGTACAGGTCGTAGCCCTGTCGGGGTCATGAAGCCGTCAGAACCTGTCGAGTGGTCACGTAGAGTCGGTCTGGTGGCTCACCTTGTCGACCAGGAAGGCTGCAAGCGCGCGCGACGAGTCCAGCAGCGCGTAGTGCAGCAGCCGCAGCAGGTCCTGGACGCTGCCGCTCTCCAGTCTGCGCGCACATGCGTCGAGTCAGTCAGGCTCTCCAACAGTTCTCACATTAGTAGGCGGCGCCTACCGCATCCCCCGGAGGTGCGGGAACTGCAGCGCGCGCGCTAGCTTGCGCACGCGCCCCGCCGCGTTCTGCACGTCGCCCATCGACGCTCGTAGGTCGGCAGAAGCGGCAGCACGCGTGCTTACCGGCCGACTTTGGCTTGGTGGGAAAGCCCGCGGACTGTGGTTTTGTATGGGCGTTTGAAAAGCAGATCCGGATGGCAGGGCAGGTCACTATTCAAAGGTGATGTTGTCTGAAAGTCGCTTCAACACGTGACATGTACACTGGGTGAGCCAAACAGGTCACTAAACGGAGGGATCTCTTCTTTTTCTTGCTTGTCATCGCGATCTCATCTAATGCGCGCGCTTGGCTAGCCGAACTTAGACGTGAGAGCCGTAGCGCCGCGCCGCACGTGCAGCGAGTTGTACATGAACGAGTCGATGAAGCCGGCGATCTGATGAAACGGTGAGAGCCAAAGGACGAGCGTAAGAACCTCCAACGATAGGCAACTGTGACGACCGACGCCTACCGAGACGACGCCGCCGATGATGGCGCAGATCTTGACCAGGAAGTGCGTGAGCGGCATGCGGTCGTTGTCGATCTTGACCATGAACGGGGACAGGTCGAACACGAAGAAGGTGCCTGTCGATCATGAAGAGTAGCAGCGAGTCCGTAAGATACAATTGGCTCGCTCGAGCAGAAGCTGTCGTCAGTGGGGGACCAACCTGGCAGCGCCGACATTTGGCCGCGTGGGTCCAGGTACATGGACTGCTTGGTGAACGAGAACTGCCACCACCACAAACGCTCCTGTCAGTGCATCAGCATGATCTACTACGAAGGACCACGGTCGCACTCACCTGGTACGAGTGCACGGACGACGAGATATCGCTGTAGATGGTCGGCACCACCTTGATGTAGTACTGGAACACGCCACCCACTGCAGGTTTTCGTGATCGCAGCCGACTGTTAGCACCAAGTGGATCACAGCCAGCTCAAATCGGCAACTCACCCTTGTCAGCGATCTGCGCGCTGCCGTCAAGCGGCCCCACGGCTCCCGGGTACGGCGTTCCGAACGACAGGCTGCACGATAAGCGATCGAGTGTTAGTTGATCTGCCAACATTTGCAATGCACACCAAGCGTACAGACCTGTGGATGACGTGGCTGGCGTTGAAGGTGAGCTCCTGTCCGGGGCGGAACTGGTGCACGAGACGCCCCTGGCGGTGGAATGTGCGGCCGAGGGCCACATGGAAGTTACCCGCGACGCGGTTGACCATCATCTTGCCCGTGAAGCGGCAGCCCTCGCCCTCCTGCGCCAGTTTCTCCTCCGTTTGGCTCTCGCGCACGCACTGCTCCTTCTGGTCGGCGTCCTCCAGCGATAGGTCACTCGCGATGAACGCCTCCTTTACGTCGTCGCACGTGTTGCAGCACTTCTTGCCCGACGGGTGCGTCGCTTCGTAGCAGCTGCCGCAGTAGCCGGGCGGCACGTCCGTCTTGACCTCCTCCTCGTCGCCTGCGGCCGTGATCATGGTGATTGGCCGGCCTATCGGGTTGGCGCTGGCGTCCAGCCGCGTCTTGACGATCGTCTGGTGCATGTTGACCTGCAGCTCGCCCGCTACGTCCATCGCGTTGATGTGCGCGTCTGTCGATCAGGAAGCAGCAGCAACAACGTCAAGAGGTCGGTATACAGCGAGCATTCACCGCAGAGCGCTCGTACCGCGGCAGTTGATAGCCAGGAAGCTCACGTCCACGTTGATCTGCAGCTTCTCGCTTAGCGACGAATCCACCACCATGTGCTCGTGTGTGTCGACACTCAGGTACGCGTGCAGCTCCGACAGGAACAGCAGCGCCATGACCACGCCCGCCACCAGCGAGACTGCCGGCGTCACACACACGCATACGCACCATATCAGTCGCCTACACGCCTCAGATGATCCCTTCACACGCTGCGGAACGTACTGGTGGCGCCGAACTCGGTCTGCACCTTGAACTCGCCGTGCATCTTGGGGTACACGTCCACCTTCTTGAGCGCGCGGCGCGCCGAGCGCGTGATGCCGGCGTCCTGCGCGGCGTCGCCGTCGTCCACGTCGCTCTTGACCGCTCGCTGGCGCATCCCGGACATCGCAGCGGCCGCAGCAGAGCCCTCAAGCGCTCGCGTCGGTCGGTCGGTCGCTTCCTGCGCTTCCAAAGTCAAGCGGCAGCGCCTCTACGTGGCGTCGCGGACGCGAACCTGCGAATCTCAATGGTGGATCGAATGTGAGAGGTTGGGGTCTTGCTTTCGAGTTGTACCGGCTTTGACAGGGGAAACCGACTCCGTTTGACTCTCTAAAGTGATGAGCAGGTGCGTGGCGCGAACTTAGCACATGCTGTCCCGTAATTTACAAGATTGGTTGCAATACTACTACTACTCCTACCGCTGTAAGCGAGTATAAATATTATAGTAGTATTTGTCAAGTATATTCATACGCTGAGTAACTACTATTTTCAAAGTATACTTTCCATTATTCAAGAAGACAGAAGTCGACTTAGAGTTGTTATTTCAGGAGGTAAATGATTTGACCTCCGAGTTATGACGCAAGCTATGCGATTTTAAAGCTGCCTTGCCTCCGATTTATTTCTGCAGCACCCTTTCAAAGTATCTACTTTCAGTATTTCCTCATTTTTGGCATTTTCGACGTTGACCACCTCGCGTTGGGCGCCATGCGGATCGAGCGGCAGGTTGGTCGCCGCGGCCATCGCTCCCACCTCCGCGCCTGCCTGTTCTCACTCGCTCTACCTCTACCTGTTGCTGTAGCTGGAGCTGACGCCGACGTTCTCGGCGGTGCTGGGCGGTAGGATCCTGTCGAACGCGCACGCGGCCGGCGACCTGGACGCGGACGGGCTGACCGAGCTGGTCCTGGGCTCCGTCACGGGCGCGCTAGCCGTCTTCAAGGTGGGGACTGGCGGCGACAGCGGTCGCTAAACGGTGCGCTCACTGTTCTTCCAACAATCGCCGTCAGGTCACGCCGGACGAGCTCGTGCTGTGGCGGTCCTGCGCCCTGGACGGCGCCGTGACGGCGATCTGCGTGGACGATCGCGCTCTCGGCGGCAGTGAAGCGGTGGGTGCTGCAGCTCTGGTGAGTGTGGTGGACGCTGCGCTGGTGTCGCCTCGTTCGCAGCTGACTGATCGCCGCGTTTCGCGCAGCCGAGGGTGATCGTTGCGACGTCGGAGGGCAAGTGCCACGTCTTCCAGTCGCTCGAGACGGAGGAGCCCTTCGGCCCCACCGCCGAGTTTGTGCGTGCGCTGCTGTTGACCCCACTATAACTGTGGTAGCTCGCTCATGGTGCTGCTTCCCTTGTGCTAAACTCTTCCAGAAAGTGGCGCTGAACGCTAGCGCGGTCGCGGTGATCGGGGAGGAGCTGGTCGTGGGCACGCGCGACGGCCGGATCCTGGTCTACGGCTCGGACAACGGGGCGGTACGCGCCGCCACAACAGAACAGAGCGCGTCAATGAAGGACTCACGTGTGTGACAACCAACCATCGTGTATGTAGGCCGGCGAGTACAAGCAGGTGGCGCACTTCGAGATCGCGGCGGAGATCGATGCGATGCGGGCGTTCTCTGCGCCGTTCGCCAAGGCCGGCGGGGCGCCCGTGCTCTTAATGTGGTGCACGTCGGGCGAGATCTTTTGCTACAGCTTCAATTGGGACGGAGTGGGCAACGCAACGGGGTCATCAGCTCTGGATGAAGACGGCGCAAGGAGCGTGACGCTGTGGAACGGGCACTCGGACGAGAAGCAGGATCTGGCGTGCATGATAGACGGCATCTTCGTCGACGGAGTGCCCGACCACGCGGCGCACGTGACGATGGGGGAGAAGGTGGCGCTCGTGTCCCCATCGCTCGAGATGTTGTGGGATGTTCAGGTATGCTTCATGCTGCGCTTCTTCTCGTGTTTCAATGGTGCGCGCCCGAGTTGGCTATAAATGCTAACACTCCCCTGTATGTCTGCTTGATCCCTGGCAGCTCCCGGAAGCGATCATCAGCCTGGACAGAATGCGTGTATCGTCACGACTGTCGATCGACCACGACAGTTGCGGTGAAGATGTGGTATGTTCTGGGGAGAGGCATTCTACGAGGTGTTCGGAGCTTGGTGGGGCGTCTGCTAACACCTTTGCTGCTTTATTGTCGCGCGCTACATTCAGCTCGTCGCGTGCACATGGAGCGGTCAGCTGTACGTGATCAAAAACAGCGAGAGGCGCGTTCATTTTCGTGCAATGCTCCCAGCATCCAGCATGTTCACGAGTATGCATGAACTCTCGAGAGCTGGTTGTGCGATGTCGGGAATCTGACTCCGTGTCCTTGTTATCCCCCAAAAACTTGTCACCTGCAGCCCAGATGACGCGCGACGATGCCCACGTCGACCCGATCGTGGTCGTGATCGCCACCTCCGGGACCATCTTCGTGTTCGCCGACATCAACGACACCATCTCTCGGGCTCTCGATCACACAACGCTGGTACGTGTTACCTCTACCTGCCACCAGTCAGGTTTGATCGACACGAGTGCATGTCGACATCATGCAGCGGAGCGTTCTAACGGGGGTACTTGTCGTTTGGGGGCTGGTCGATGCCGTACGTGCAGGTGGAAGCGGTCGAAAAGAGCGCAGCATACAGCAAAATGGACTCGGAAGACAAGCGGCAGCAACTGCTGAAGCTGCTCAACGGCTCGCCGTCCTCAAAGGCTGTTGAGAAGACGAGCGTCTCGATCCAAGACATCATCCAGGCAGTCATGTCCTCGCCTATGCCGGCGTCGGCGTAGTCGGACGGATGGAGACGCGTTCACATGAGGAAAATATCAATTGCGTAGTTCATAAATGTGCAGTGAGCGTAGTTCTGGCGCATCGCTCTTGATGAGTTTGCCCATTGATGCGAGCTCCTCCTACCAGTTCTGCAGTTGGTACGCGCTCTCGATCACGTCGGCGACCGAGGTGGGGCTTCTGCGCAGCAGCTCTTGGGCGAAGTCGGCGGCGTAGTTCAGGTGGGCGCGCACCTCGATCGTCTGCTCCGAGTTAAGCTTCCACGACGCGTCGTACGCGCGGAACATGATGCTGTACACCTCGTAGAAGGCGATCGGGTCCTCGAACAGGCGCCAGAACGGCCGCTCCGCCCCGAGGCAGCCGCCATCCTTCAGCTGCAGCAGGTCCGCGAGGACGAACGCGATCTGCGCGCCGACCAGCGCGTACGAGAAAGTCACGGGCCCGCGGTTGGCCGCCGCGTCGTTCAGGATCGGCAGCGCGAAGGTGCGGTGCACCTCGTGGAAGAATACCAGGCACTGGAGCGGCAGCAGGAACTGCAGCTCCCGCATCGGGTCGCCGTAGCGGAAGCCCAGCCGCTCCCACTCGGGCCCCGTCATGACGAAAGGCTGCGTGTCGAAGCAGCTCGCCCACAGCCGCTTGAGCAGGTCCGCGTGCTCGCGGTTGCCCTCGTGGAGCGGCTGCTTCATGGCGCCCACGAGCTTCGCGAGCTGCTCGAGCGCCGCGGCCGTGGGCGGCGCGCTGCCGCCGCTGCCGGCCGCTGACACCGTCACGACCACCTTCTCCCACATACGCACCGACTGTTTCTGGATGGACTGCGCCACGGCCGACTGCTTCATCTTGGACGCGAGCGCCTTCTTGACGCCGAAGAGCACGCCCGACGCGTCCTGCGGCGGCCCCGCCGGCTGCGAGGCCGTGCCGTACCCGCCACCGTCCCGCTCCGGCGCCTTCCTCTGCTGCTGTTGCGAGCGGAAGAAGGCGGCGAACTGCAGGTCCTCGCGCACGTCGACGCGCTCGTCCGCGTCGTCCGCGTCCGCCGCCGGCTCGGGCGACAGCTGCAGCACCTTGACCAGGATATCGCCGCGAAGGCCGACGGGCAGCGCGCGGTCCGCGTCCACCAGATCCAACCAGCAGTAGGGCTGGCCGCCGGCCGCGTGCTGCAGGCGGAAGTGGTGCCGGCCCTCGAACGGGAAGCGGCGGCGCAACTCCGCCAGCGTCGGGCGCGCCGACAGCATCAGCGACGCCGTCTGCGGCTCCAGCGGCGCGCCCGCCTGCTCGGCCAGCGTCTCCTGGAAGAAGTAGCGGCACAGCACACCGCGCGCGTCCTCCATCGTCGCCCGCGTCGGTCGGTAAGCTCGTTGATGAAGGTGTCGGGGGGAGGAAGAGCTCGTGGGTTTGGCTGTTGCCGTTTCCTTCGTTTTCCCGCTGTTGGCGTCGTTTGAGGGTTCTGATTGGGTGAAAAGGTGCTTATGAGGTGATTGAAGGCGTATGATTGGTCGAAATGGAGAGAACAGCGCCGAAAAATGCCGCATTTATTTATTTGACCGGCATGGACGACGACGACGAGTGGGACGACGCGCTGCTCTCGGAGATTGCGGCTATCGAGTCGCGGCACCTGCGGCAGGCGGCGGCAGCTCCCGCGGCTGCCTCTGTGGCTGCTTCTCCGGGCGGCGGCGGCGACTGGGCGTGCCGCTCGTGCACGCTGAGGAACGCGGCGGCGCGCGCGGCGTGTCAGGTGTGCGGCACGCCCCGCGGACAGACGTACGCGCCCTCCGCTTCGCCTCCACCGGCGTTTAGCGGCGTGTTGGCAGCCGCGTCGGCGTCTAGAGCCGCGAAGAAGACCGTGCAGTCGACCATCTCGTTCGGCGCGCCGCCGCGGCAGCTGAGCGCGGCGTCCGGCACCCAGAAGGCGGCGAATCGACCCATTTCGGCCCCTCGCAGTGCATCAACAACCCCCACAAGGCCCCAAGCGACCACCTTTCCTGTTCGTGCAGCACCAGTGAGCTCTGTTCTTGACCCGCGGCGTCAGCCGCCTCCACGGCAAGGCGGCCAGTGGCCGATCGCGTCCCCACCGCCGTCGCAGCCGGTCATGACGGGGGAAGACCCCGAGGCCAAGCAGCGGTACGCGGACGTGGTGAACCGGTCCAGGTACCCGGAGATCGACTACGAGGCGGCGCACGAGTTCGTGTACCCGACCAACTACCCGATCCGCGACTATCAGCTGGCCATCACGGAGAAGGCGCTGTACCACAACACGCTCGTGTCGCTGCCCACGGGGCTCGGCAAGACGCTGATCGCGTCCGTCGTCATGTACAACTTCTACCGGTGGTTCCCGCGCGGCAAGATCGTCTTTATGGCGCCGACCAAGCCGCTGGTCGCGCAGCAGATCAAGGCGTGCCACGAGATCATGGGCATCCCTCAGGCGGACACGGCCGAGCTGCAGGGCAGCGTCTCGCCGGCGGTGCGCAAGGTGCTCTGGAAGTCCAAGCGCGTCTTTTTCTGCACGCCGCAGAGTATGCAGAACGACCTGCGGCACGGCGTGTGCCGAGCGGAGGAGTTCGTGTGTCTGGTCGTGGATGAGGCGCACCGTGCGATTGGCAACTACGCGTACTGCTGCGTGGTGCAGGAGGTCGAGCAGAAGACACCGTTCTTCCGGGTCCTCGCGCTGTCGGCGACGCCAGGCTCCAAGTTCGACATCATCCAGGACGTGGTCAAGAACCTGCGCATTTCCCACATTGAGAGTCGCTCAACCGACGACGCCGACGTCAAGAAGTACACGCACGCGCGCCAGGAAGAAGTGATTGTGTGTCGGCTGAGCAACCAGATCACGGAGGTCAAGGCGCTGCTGATGAAGGTGTTCCAGCGGATTGTGCACCGACTGTTCCAGGGAAATGTGATCCAGTACCGTGACCCAGATAAGCTGACGAGATGGTACGTGCTCCAGGCGCGCGAAAAATTCCGTCAGAGCCCGTCGTACGAGTCCAATCGGAGCGCGGAGAGCGACTTGGCGATGCTCATCAGTCTCCTGCACGCCAAGAACCTGCTCACAGTCCACGGACTGAGCAGTTTCAAGGAGTACGTCATGAACTGGGTCACGGAGCGCCAGGAAGGAGCGCGTCTGTCCTGGTCGAAGCGGGAAATGCTGCAGTCCATGGAGTTCCACGCGTTGGAGCTGAGTCTGACGGGCAGTAACAACGGGGCAGCCGGTCCCGACGCCGTAAGAGGGCAGCCGAGTCACCCGAAGCTGGTCAAACTGCGCGAGGTGCTGCACGAGCACTTTCTGCGCCACTCCACCGGAGGGTCGAGCACGCGCGCCATCGTGTTCACCCAGTACCGGACGAGCGTGGTGGAGATCGTGGAGCTTCTCAAGCCTCTAGCGCCGCTACTGAAAGTGCAGCAGTTCGTCGGCCAGGGGTCGTCGGGCAAAATGAAAGAGAACAAGGGTCAGTCGCAGAAGCTGCAGCAAGAAATCGTGCAGAAGTTCCGTCAGGGGCTGTTCAACGTGCTGGTTGCGACGTGCATCGCCGAGGAAGGCCTGGACATTGGCGAAGTGGACCTCATCGTGTCTTTCGACGCGCTCACGTCGCCCGTTCGGATGATCCAGCGAATGGGCCGAACGGGCCGCAAGCGCGTGGGCAAAGTCATCATTCTCGTGACCGAGGGCGACGAAGAAAAGAAGCTCGCACGCAGTGCAGCGGCTGCCAAGACCGTGAATCGCGCACTGACAACGTTCAAGAACAAGTTCTCGTACTCTAAGTGTCCGCGCATGATTCCAAACGGCATCAGGCCCGCACTGACACGACTGGAGATGAACATCCCGGAGTTTCAAGCGTCTAAAGTTGCCGGCAAGCAGGTCGCAGACGGATACGGTCGGCGGCGATATGAACAGTTCGGCATCGTGTTGGATGAAACGTGGAAGCTGAACGACATCGAGCGGTCCATCGCCAACACAAAGTTCTTCTCGGTGGGTTTCAACTTGTCGGAACGAAATCATCTTTGTCCAGTTGTGGCGCCGCGTAGGCACCTGGTCCGCCGACGGTCAGCAGCTGAAGGACACGCGTCTTCTCTGCTTGGGTACTCGAGGAAGTCGTTTGTGCTGCTGTCGATGGTGCGCAAGATCAACGGAGTCGACGAGGACGAGTGGGAGTGTGAGATGCTGTCTCGAGGCAACACACGTGAGCGTGAGTGTGTGGCAGATGCCGATTCAGATGCGCCCGTGAACCAGAGTTACGAGTGGCAAGACCCATTGGAACCAATAGTTGGCGCTGTTGGGTCGCCTCTCCGCGACGACAGCGCTAACAACTCGTTCAACGATGCGCTGAATGAGTCGGTGCTTGACATGGGGATGCACTTCAGTCCGCAGTACATCGACCCAGTCCCGGACAACGCGGCTCCTGGTGCGGTAGAAATCGCGAGAGGTAATGGGACGGCGATGACAGGGAAGCGAACGCAACGGAGTGCAGACTTTGCACCCAAACCCACACTCCAGGACGAACCCGGCTCACCAGCGCGGAAGAAGCCTGCGATTTCATCATCAAAGGGAAAGAAGGCAGTGAAAGCCTCGTCAGCATCTTCGTCGCCCCCGCAAGCCCGGAAAGCAGCACTGATCAGCGGTGAAGACCTCCAAAGAGGTCAACGATTGCTCGAGCAACTGCAGGAGCTCCGGTCGCTAGCGCATTCACTCTCTCAGACCTCTTTGACTCCCGCCGACGACGAGTCGATGACCAGTGATCAAGAGGCCGATCCCATGAATTCAGAGGTGTTGGATCGTGGCTTGACTTTGCCCGAGTTTCCTCGACTCAGCATCTCTCGACAGTTGGTCTTTGATCAGGTCGAAGAGGCCGAGCAACCTGACAATGAGACCGACAACTGCGTCTCTGAGCCGCCACCATCTCTGTGCGCGGCATTCTCCTCTTCGACGCCAACGCATAACGTTGAAGTCCGGTGCGACTCGACAGCGGGCGCACCTCTCGGTGTAACGCAAGGTACGGGTGCGCCTGAAGCTGTTCCTGCTCCTGTCAACGAGTCAGCTGTCCCTCCTCCGAAGAGATCTCTCGCTCTGCGAACGGTAGACGACGCTGATGACACTGCGACAACTGCGACCGATGCGAGTCTGCGTTTGAACAGCGAAGACGAAGCCAAACCATCGGAACACGGAAGCAGCGAAGTTAAAACTGCGAAGCCGCGCCCCGAGTGTATCGATCTCACAGCGACGAAGCCGAGTCTCACGGTTGCGGTTCATGAAGACAAGTCTAACATACCGACAGCGAGGCGGGACGTTGGACCGGTTGACGTTGTCGATCTTACAACGCACAGTCCAATCGTGGCAACGCCGAAGAACACCTGGCCGAAGGGAACTTCTGCTCGTTCGAGCCGTGATCGTGCCACCAGTCTGAGTGGGGTCGTGACCACCGCTCCAATGATGGGAGCAACGCAGAGAGAAGACGACGCTTGCTCCATTTGCCGTGAAGCGGAGTCGTTCGACGACGACCCGATCGTTTTTTGTGACGGCTGCGAGGTCGCGGTCCACCAGTTCTGCTACGGGATTGCCCGACTGCCCGAGGGAAGCTGGTTCTGCGACGTTTGCCAATCGAATCCAATTCGCGCTGCCGGATCGACCTCCCGCCCCGTGCAATTGAGCTGTCACTTGTGCCCACTGCGTGGCGGCGCGATGAAGAAGACGGTCTGTGGTAGGTGGGTCCACGTCCAATGCTTTCTCTGGATTCCAGAGCTCCAGATTCACAAGAGCGACACTGATCTAGTACTCGGATCGCTAGAAGTACTCGACCCGGATCGGAACGAGCTCGACTGCTCGCTTTGCCACTCGCAGAGGGGAAAGGGCATCATCCAGTGCGCGTACAAGCGCTGCCTTGTGGCCTTCCACGTCAGTTGTGCCTCGTTCGCGCATCATAAGCTGGTCCAAGTCGATCCTCCAGACGACAATCAGCAGCAGGGTACGATGTTTCTCGCTTACTGCCCGCTTCACCGGAACGCCAGCCATCAGATCAGAGCCGCGTCATTGGGTGGACAAACTGCTCCAAACCGCTCAGGCTCCACTCCTCATCGCACGGAGGTATCACCAAGAACCACGAACACTGAGCGAACAGAGTCGACTCATGGATCTCCGAGCGCACTGTTGCTTTCGATGCGTGACAATGACGATTCGGCGCAGAAGTTCCGCAAGTTTCGACGGCTCAAACGCAAGTACGAGGCCTCACAGTCTCCTGGAGAAACTGTTGCGACAAGAGCGTCTCCGGGGTCTAATTCGCCGTGGGGAAAGCGCGTCAAGCGGTCGCAGAAGCGCATGGAGCGCAAGAAGCTGCGCGCGATGGCGTCGTTGTTCATTGAGGGCGAAGCTGAAGTCAGAGGTGGTCAGGAGGACGAGTACGGCGACGAGGACGACTACAGTGAAGCTGATGCCGAGGACGACTCCTTCATCAACGATTCATCTCAGCTGCTGTATTCGCAGACGCCGTCCCCGAGCGCAAGGCAGGACGGGAAGAAGCAGCGGAAGCGCCGAGACGGCTCTCTTCCAGGCAATATGCGAGCGATTTACGCTCGGACGCTGCTGGAGTCGCCTGGTACTCCAGAGTTCTTGCGACGTGCACGGCAGCGTGGCTCCATCCCAGCCAACGGAATCATCAGCGCTTGTTTGGACAAGATGGACGCGCCCACTCAACCCGCGACTGCGTCTACTCCTGTGCATGGAGACTCGCACAGTGGTGTTCTGGTGGCCGACAAAGCAAATGGTGCAGCTGGTGAGGTCGACAGCGTTCCCCGAGCGAGTGAATCCATAGCTCGCACCGGCTTTGCTACTACCGGACGGTTTGCCACGGGAGTAGTGGTGGATGTGAACGCACCTATTCGATCCACCACAACTGGGAGCAGCGATGATATCGAACTCGAGCAGGCTCCGAGCTTTGACCTGCTTTCCGGGCTCAAGATGTCGTTGGATAGCGTATCGTCTTCCATGCCGGCTGATGTCGCTGCTCCTCCGCCTGCTGCGCTTGGTCCAACTGGGGCGGCGAACTCATCGATCAACAATAGCGATAGTCATCCCCAAGCCACGGATCCAGAAGAGGACGCGGCAAGGATTCGCGAGCGGATCGAGGCGAACCGACTGAAGGCGCTGGAGAAGCTGCAACAGCGGCGACAGGCCAAGCTGATGGCACTCTCCCCAGCTCCAGCGGCCAATAGTTATGTTCCCCGACTGGCAACCCCGCTTCCTCAGCTAGGGCGTGAGGCATCCAGTCACGCTGTAGATACTGCTTCGACGCGATCGGCCGTCCACGACGACTCGCTTCCTGACGTGCCTTCGTTCCAGCTGCTCTCGACTGCCACAAGCTTCACGCCGTCTTCGGTCGTCAGCGAGACTGTAGCAGTCGCCGGTGGCCCTCCAATCGTCGTCAATCTCGAGATACCTGACCACCAGAAGGAGTTTGGAGTGTTCGTGAGTGCGTCGTTCGCAACGTCATCGTCCTTCTCGGCACTTATGCGCGCCATGAGCCCCAGCTCTTCAGTCGACATTGACGAAACGCTGGAGGCAGACGCGTTGCTCAGTGCGCGAACGGCGGTGATCTGGCTGTCGGCGCACAAGCTGGACGCGTGGGTGATGGAATCGCCAGGAAGGGATCCGCAGAGGCATCCTCGCGTCCGCTCATTGCTCGCGATATTCAAGCGTCTCCTCATCGCTGTCGAGTCGGGCCAAAGCGATTCGTCAGGTGCTGCAGAAACCGTAGGTCGGCTGCAGCAGCTGCCGAACGCGAAGGTCCTGGTGCGTGCGGACCGAGTGGCGCTCTGTGAAGCGCTCCACCGCGTTGCAATGTACGTCGAGTGTTTGCTGCTTGCTTTTGTCTGTGAGTGACACGAACCAACTACTGCTTTGTGTACTTGGCGTGGAAACAGGGACGAGCGAGATGCCGGCTATCACCTACCGCCGTTGCTCCAGCTCTCACCCGGGGCTGTCGCCTCCGTGCGCTCCGCACCCGATATGGACGGTCATTTCTTCGCGCGTCTGGCGTTCTTCCGAGTCATTCCGGGCGTGTCGACGGGGAGCGCGCTGTCGCTGAGCTTCCGGTTCGCCAAGTTCGCGGTCGACCAGGTCCCGGCGAAAAAGTTCAACGAGATGCACTGGCGACGCATGCTGCCGTGGATCTCGGAGGCGACCGCGCGCCAAATCCACGCGTTCATCGCCTCCAACGGCGTGTAAAATATGAGTGTAGTATAGCCGCAGATGTGTTGGGCATCCTGTTACTCCGAGTGTAGTGTTGATTTCACAGCCCTGCAAAACTACAGCCGACCGGTGGCGGTCGCTCTTTCGGCGCTTACGCCTTGAGCGACGAGATGACGCGGATGGCTTGGTCGAGCGTCTCGTCGTCCTTGCAGAACGCGAGGCGGACGACGCCAGGCGCGAGCTGGTTCTCTGGGCGGCTGAAGAACGGTGACGTCGGGATCACGGCCAACTTCGCCTCCTTGCACAGCTTGTACGCGATCTGGTAGTCTGGGTAGCTCTGATCCGACCGATCAAGAAGCAGCAGGTGAGCGTTAGTCATTGGTACTGCCAGCATCATATCGACGACACCAAGCACAAGTGCGGACGTACTCGCTTGGGCAGCGACGGCGTGATCTCGACGTCGGCGAACTCGTCCAGGAACGGCAGGCTGGACACGTTGCAGCACACGAAGTAGCCGCCCTCGGGCACAATTGGCCGCCAGCCGGCGTCTTGAAGCGCTCCGACGAGGCGGTTGCGCTTGCCCTGAAGCAAAGAGGGCAGAAGGTATAGTCAGCAGTGATGCGCACACATCCAACCCAGCTCTTACGATGGGTGGCTTACCTCCAGCGTGGCCTTGAGCTCGTCCAGGTATCCGTTGTGCTGGATCTGCTGGAAGCACGACGCGAGCGCGACCTCGAACGGCGTGGTGCCGCAGAACGGGATGACGCTGTGTGCCTTGGTCATGGCCGACGCGAGCGGCGCGGGCGCCACCGCGTAGCCGACGCGCCAGCCCGTGCACGAGAACGTCTTGCCGGCGCTGAACAGCGAGATGGTGCGGTCGAACATGCCGGGCAGCGCGGCGATGCGCTCGTGTTTGAGCCCGTCGAAGCACATGAACTCGTACACCTCGTCGGACAGTACGAGCACGTCCGGGTGCTTGCGCAGCACGGCGGCGATTGCCTCGAGCTCCTTCTTGGTCATGACCTTGCCCGTGGGGTTGTGCGGCGTGTTGAGCACGATCATCTTGGTCTTCGGCGTGATGGCGGCCTCAAGCTTGGCGGGGTCGATGTGGAAGTCGCCCGACGAGAAGGTGGCACTCGTCGGGTCGTGGCGGCTGTTGAACGCGCTGCGCTTCTCCTCCGCGAGCTCCAGCGGGATGCCCACCGTCTTGATGCCCAGCAGCGTCGCCACCGTCTTGTACGCGTCGAAGTACGGCTCGAACACGATCACCTCGTCGTCCTGCATACGACACGACACGTACGTGAGTCGGTGATCAATGTAGAGGTACAAACAGAGCACGCGTCCCCACCGGCTCGACTAGTGACGCCAGGATGGACGCGATGCCCTCCTGCGCGCCGTTGAACGTCACGATCTCCTTCATGGGGTTCAGCGCGCGGCCCACCAGCGGCGAGTACATGTCGGCCAGCACCGCCACGTAGTCCACGTGCCCGCCCGGCCGCGTGTACTGGTTGAAGTTGCCGTTGATGGCGTCGATCGCCGCCTTCTTGACGAACCTGCGCGCGTCAGTCGGTCAGTCTATCGTTCACGCCTCCATGGACGCCACGCCACTCACTCGGGCGTGTGGAAGGACGGGAAGCCCTGGCCGAGGTTCACGGCCCCGTGCCGCGCCGCCAGCTGCGAGATCTCGGCGAACACGTTATCGCCCAGCGCCTGCGCGCGCGAGCTGATGGCGCGCCGGCCCAGCGCCCGCGCCGTCCGCAGCGCCGCCGTCTTCATCATCGGTCCGAGGGAGGGAGGGAGGGAGCGGAAATGATGCGAATGATGTGCGGCCCTGACCCTCGCAATCGCAAATATATAGGATTCAGTATGTCCGAAGAGCTTCAAGTGACGCAAAGGAGGAGTACCGAGGGCGACAGAGCGCAACGCCTAAAAATACACTGATGTTTATTAACTTATTCTAGTGGCCTCACTCGCAGAGCGCGAACATGGGCGAGATGAGCGAGCTCTCGAAGCGCAGCACCAGGAAGAGGATCTCCATAAGCCAGTAGCGCACGCCGCCCTTGGGGATGTTCTCGTAGCTGCCGCCGTAATGTACGGTACAGCCGGCTTCCGGGTGCGCCGGGTCCGTGGGCGAGAAGCGCAGCGCCGTGAGCGACTGGGTCCACGTGTCGGGCGTGTCAAGCTCCTGCTTGACCTCGGCCATATCCAGGCTGCGGATGAAGAAAACGAAGTCGTTCGCGCGGCGGATGCGGCTGATGATCTCCACGGCGCGTGATATGCGCCCGATCTGGGGGTAGCAGATGCCGCGGTAGACGATGATGGCGTCGCTGCACACGCGCTGGAGGAGGTGTTTCTGCGAGAGGTATTGCGTCAGCACTGATCGTCGCGGTTGTTAGCATCACGACGGACGCACAACGCACCTTGACAAGCAGCGAGGGGCTGAAGAAGCTGGCGTAGCTGTCGGTGGAGATGCGCTCCCAGCTGCGGTTCCACAGCTCCTCGGCGCACACGTGCGGGAACGTCTTGGACAGCGTGAACTTGACCGTCGAGTCCTCCACGTTGCGGTGGTCCGTCCACCCGAGCACGCTGAAGTCCGTCGACTTGAGCGAGCAGCTCGAGAAGATTGCGTCGATGCACAGCAGCGTCTGGCATGCGATCTCCTCCCATCGCTGGGGCGACACGGGCCGGAAGATCTTCTCCACCTGCGGGATTTCGCGCTGTCGGGTTGGCTTATCGTTAGTGACGCATGTTAACACCTGAGAGGAAGAAGACCAGTGTCGCTTACCATGAACTGGTCCAGCAGGCTGTGTTGGGCCGGCAGCTGGGCTGTCGACGCCTCGCGGACCTGCACTTGCTCCAGCAGCGCCGAATTCTCCGACTCGAGTGTCGCGCGCTCCGTCGACAGCTTCATAAGCTCCAGCTGCTTCTCCAGCGTCGTAATCGACTTCTTCACCTGCGCGATCGCTTCCTGAGGTCCGTAGCGCAAAGAGAGAGAATTGTGGGATTAGTTGGGCACCACAGGAATGACTAAAGCGGCGCGATCGCACCTTCTTGCGCTGCATGAACCGCCGCTGCACCTCGCGGTGCTTCATCCGCTTCTCCTCGATGGATACGCGCTTCCGCGACGCGCGCTTCTTCTTGGTCGGGGTCTCTCGCCCGCGCGCGCCGCCGCCCGTGGGCGTGGTCCTGCTCACAGGCTGCGTGACCGCGAGGCCCTTGCTGTCGGCGCCGTCGAAGAACGCGTCCACGCGCTTGAGCGGCAGGTCGACGCGCGGCGGCGCCCAGCGCTCGTCCGGCAGCAGCAACGACTCGATGATGTGCTGGTCCGTGTCGCTCCAGTCGGCCGGCAGGTGGTGCTGCGCGTGCTGTGCGTGGAACTCGAACGGGGACGTCATGGGGCTCGTCGACTGCCGATTGTGGCGGCGTTCGCCCTGGAAGGAAACTATGGTAATGGGGACCTGCGATTGAGGTTGCGCGCGCGTAAACCCATACAAAATCCAGGATAAAAGCGAGAGGAAGCCGAGCGCTCTATAACCGGACAAGTCAGCGAGTACCGTGGCCGCCGGCGTAAGTTGCGTTTCGGTTCAGCAGGCTGGCTCATCTTCGGCGATAGAGGCACTCGCCAGTTGAGGTCGCGCAGGGCTCTTGTCCGCCTGTTAATAACGGAAAGGACCGATCTAGGCAGTGTATGCCTTAACTGATTCATACCGTTACTCTCTCGCGATTTTTGCCACTTATTTTTTTGCAATAGTGGCCTGATTTTTTGCAAAAATACTTACAACTTGCTTGGTCGAGTGGAAATTGGAAAGTCAGTCGATTGATCAAAACGAAATCTAGACGTCCTGCTCCTTACCGCAGTACCTCCACTGCTCACAATTGTTTGGCAGCCACTCATGCCTCCTCGACACAATTGGTGGC
>JAASGW010000412.1:0-27198 GCA_023334395.1 Phytopythium sindhum | reverse complement strand
CCCCGGCCGCGGGCATCCACATCTCGCGCGCCACCTCGCTGTCGAACCAGTCGCTCGAGGGCACTAGGTCCCGCCGGGTCGACGATGTGGGGGCCCTTGTCGTTCTGCTGCTTGACGTCGGGTGCCGCGGCGACTGCCTTGGTCGCGAGTCGCTTGGAGCGGCGAACCATCTCGCCCAGTTTATCCGAACTGGGCGAGATGGAAATACAGACAAACCTCCCAATACTGGCCGTACTACCTCCCGATATCTTCGCACAATTTAGTTATGGGCAATGCTACACTCGACATCACATATTGAAATAACACTTTTCGGCGCCTGAGCGACAGGATGAAAAGTTCAACTGTGACGTATTCGATCTGGAGTCTGAGGAGCTTTAGATAAATACATCACAGCATCTATTTTGCCTTCTGAGCGCCAGCGCTACTTTCACAAATGATAAGTCCCACGGTGCCAGTATAAGGAGGTTTGTCTGTATTCTCTTTCAGGTGGTCCAATTGATCGTATCTAGTCGAGTGAAGAAGGTGGTGCGGACACCCGCCGGCCCGCGGGTATTTGCACTTAGCGTTTGTATGTCGGCGGGTCGGGCGGCTGCTGAAAGGCTCCGAGCAGCGCAGCGCCAGGGGGAGGAAAAACAACGCAAAACGCCATCTAACAGAACGGGAGGAAGCATGTTCGCGTCGCAGCTGCGCTCCAAGGACGAGATCCTGGCGATCCGCCGCGCCGAGCGCGAATACGCTAAGAAGATGGTGCTGGCGCAGGAAACCGTGAAGCTCGTGCGCGAGGAGCTGGCCAACTGTTACATGGAGCACGGCGTCAACCACAAGATGGCGTGCAAGGCCCTGCGCGAGGAGTACGGGCGGCTCGTCATGGACCCCACGCATGGCGCCGGCCTGCCGGTGAGTCATTCAGACGCTGAGCGTACCTTCATCATGCCGAGGCCGCGGCTGACGTCTGGTCCTCTTGCTGATCGCAGATCAAGCCGGAGCTGTAAGCCGGGCGTACAGGAAACGGCGGAGATTGATATGTACAGGACCGCCAGCGAGGCATTCCGAGCGCATGAAGAGCAGACACGAAGCGCGATTTACCTTTAAAAGAACGAGAATACGACCCTGGCGGCGATGTGGGGTACCCGAGCGCCCGCCCGACATGGAGATTGCGGCGCCTGCGTTCGCTTGTTGAGCTGTTGCTGTTGATCCGTCCGCTCTTGACCCTTGCTTGCGGCTGGAGCCTGCATCTGTCCTGATATCAACTCCAGTGAAGTGCCCGACAGGTCTAGCGGTAGCCCGCCGCACTAACCGAGTTCAGCGGCGGTGATGCCTGGTGTGAGCGTCTCTAAGCTTCTTCAATGCCAATCGCAAGCCAATGTCGTCCGCTCCGCAAGGATAGCTGGTGTCGTCGCCCTGGTCGCTGTCAGTGTCCACCCATATCACATCTGAGCATGCTGGTGAGCTCACGATGGAGTCTTGAGCTGATGACGCGACAACAGGGCGATAACGGCTTCGTTTACGCTGTGCTTGTGCCACTGCAGGAGATGATGCCGCCTTGCGCTTGCCATTCTTGCGGGTTCGCAACTGCGGTGACGATCCGTTGATGTCGTAGACACCAGCCATCGCAGCGAGGACAGCTCGGTTGGTCGTTCGTTCCTGCTCTGCAAACCGGACGGCAAAGTCCGTGAACGATACCATGCGGTCGTGCATCTTTTGCAGCGAGCGCTGAACGTCGTCGAGCGCAGAGGCAACCTTCGTTGTTTCCCGAGCGCGAGCTTCTGCTTGGCCGTTCTCACTCTCGCGGTGCTGCCAGCAAGGCCGCACAGTTTGTCAAACTTTTGATGTCGTGGGTTTCGGCAACTAATCGCGACAACAAACCTGCTTCCATAGCTTGTCCACCGCCGACGTCAGTCCTTCGACGCGTTTCTTCATCTCGGTCGAGTCGTTCCTGTAACGGCGATGGTCGTCTTGCTGGCGCTCCAGAGCTGAGTTGATGTCGTCGATGCCCTTCTTGATTGGGTTCAAAAGCTTCTCGACCGTATCGTCTTGCGACTCTCCTTGTTCAGCGTGCTTGCGTGGCGTCTTGCCCGATTCGCGCAGTATTTGGAAGTATTTGCTCTGCTGCACAGTTGGCGTCGCGCATCGAGCGTGCGGCCCGCGCTGTTAGTGTGAGTCAGAGTTAGACCCACGCCTAGCAGGGACCAGCAAATGCAATAAAGCGATACAGTACGGGCTCCTCTTGGCTCGGTGTAAAGTACGGCTGTGGCTGCGAGAGCGGCGGCTGCGATTGTGAGTACTGCGGCTGCGACTGCGAGTACTGCGGCTGCGACTGCGAGTACTGCGGCTGCGACAGCGACATGTACGAGTCCTCTGTCGTCGACCAAAACGTACATTAGCACTGCATCCGGTCACCAGGCAGAACCAGTTACTTCTTAGCACAGCGACTTACCGTCCTGCGAGAGCGAGTAAACCGACTGCGCGGACTGGCTCTGGTAACTCGAGTCTTGCTGCGAATGCGACTGCGCGTCGTAGCCACTTCGCACCCGCTGCACGGGCGGTTTGGGCACCAAACTGCGTAGCGGGGGCGGCCTCGTCACGGCCTGGTTTCTCCCAGAGATCACAGCACCTGCGCTCGCTCGAGCGACTAGCGGCGTCGCTGGACGGGCGCTACCGCTTAGTGGCTGCCCCCTGTCGTTCGACCCCGCGCCCCTGCACAGTCCGCCTGTGAGATACACATACAGGGAAGAAGGCGGATGTACTCGACTCACATGCTGCGGCGCTGCAGGAGCTGTGAGAGCGACACGACCTCGCGGCGCACGGCCATCTTGGGCAGAAGGCGTCCTTTTTCGGTTTGACTGGCGTCGAAGGTGCGGAAATGGACGAGTGAGAAAGGCGGCTTCAAGTGCAACTCGTGCACAATCACTCTGACTGCTATTGTGAAGAGATGTTGCGTTCTTATACAGGGATGTTCTGGGCCGAAGCGGCGCGTGTAAAGATGCACGATGGACGTCAACGAGAGATTTTCTCGACATCAGCTAACAACGACTTACTTGGTCTCATCTAAACGCCACGACGCTTATTAATGCATAAGACTAGCCGCGCGCTAGTTGAAGGCTGGTGTTACGAGCAATTGACATGCATGCTGTCTAGGTAGGCATACTGAGAAGCGGTATGCAGAGGAGGGAGTTTGGTGGCGTATCGGTTTGCAGTTATAATGGTCTTCACCGTGAATCTCAGTGGATTGACAGATTATAAGAAGGTTTCTCCTCATTTACGCCGCGTGCTCGGAGGCACAAGAGGCACACGCACCACAAAGGATGTCCGCGCTTGCATCAGTTTGCAGTTAAAAAGAATATTTTGTTGCTCCGCACGGTTCAACTCAGTGGATAGCAGCAAATGTTTCTCCTCACTTGCAAGGCGCGCCCAGGACACACAGTTATGCAGTTGCACACACGAAGAGCATACGCGCGCTCATACACCGAGAGCGCACACCGCACAACGCGCAAATGTGATGAAGGGGAGTGTCAGAGCTTTAGTTTGAGTCTCGATTATCACCACCGCAAACAGGTTGCTCAGATGACCGTCGTGAAAACATCGAGAAAAAGGATCATCATCTTCCGCCTCAATGGGACCCACACACAGACACAAACAGATACACGTGCAGACAGACACACGCACCTACACTCGGGCGTCGGTCTCGGCGCTCTAAATCGGAAATGACCACCTC
This sequence comes from Phytopythium sindhum, assembly GCA_023334395.1. Lineage (NCBI taxonomy): Eukaryota > Oomycota > Peronosporomycetes > Pythiales > Pythiaceae > Phytopythium > Phytopythium sindhum. Next base: position 23,483 of record JAASGW010000412.1, on the reverse strand, counting down.
CATGCAGGTGGCGGGCGACCGTTCCTGCAAGTGGGCCAGTCATTTCATCTTGGCCGTAAAAACCGCACCTCGCTCGTAATTACTCCTATTCGACGCTTTTTGACCAATCAAGAAAGATTATTTTCCGGACCGGTCAAAGTTCAAATATCAGCCAATCCGGTGCGCCCTCCGAAAAAGTTCGAAGGATCAACTGACCAACACTCTGTGTTGAGGCGCTTGGCGCGGGGATCGCGGGACTAAAATGCGCGAAATGGGGGCTGGCGGCGCGGCGGAGGCGGCGCGCGACGAGGACGACTGGGTCGCGCGCAAGGAGAACGAGGCCGGGAACCGACGCGGAGAGCCGCGCATGTCGCTGGAGGACGAGCCGGTCGCCGGTTACCAAGGTGCGCTGCGGCGAACGTGCGGTTGAATGATGGCGTCCTTTCTTCTGATTTGACTTGTCCTCAATGCATGCGCAGCCTCCTTCGAGGAACTGCTGGCGCGCGAGTTGGAGAAGACGGGTGACTACGCGCCGCCTTCTGAAGGATGGACGCCCACGTCGGGACGGACGACTGCGAGCGCGTCGTCGAAACGGTCGGCGGGGACTGGGAGCGCGAAGAAACCCTTCCTCAAGAAAGGCGCGCGTGGGTGGTGGATGCAGCGTCCGGACGCCAAAACCAAGATGCAGAAGCACACACTCGTGTCAAAGGACGAAGAAGACGTCGGCGTTGCTCCAGCTCGCGCTCGGTTGGAGAAAAGAGGGTCAGCGAACAGCGGGAGGAAGCCTAGGACACAGAAGGCGGCGTCTGCTTCCCAAGCTCCTTCGCGCAGTCCCGAGTCGTTCGATGGTCCACCAGCTACGATACCTCCGCCTACTTCTCCCATTCAAGAGCGCGGTTACATCCAGCGTGACATCATTCGGGAGGTCGACAGCCCCGCGCCATCGATGGACTGGAAGGACGCGTCGTTTGTGTCGAACGCGACCATCGGCATGAGCCGCGTACGACTTTCCTACGAAGCGAAGCGGGAGCGCGAGGCAGACGAGCTGGCTGAGTTTGAAGCAATTGAGCGGGAGCTGGTGGCAGAGCGGAACGGCTACCTCAAGGAGAAAGAGGAGGCGGAGGAGCAAAAGCAGCATAGCAGCGCGCACGTCTGGCACGGCTATTCAAATGGCGAGTCTACACGGTGGCACATGCGTCAGTACTCCCCTCCGATTTTACCGCATTCCCCGGATCAGATCAGGGGGTCTCTTCATCAAGACATGCGAGCTGAGCCAAGCGCTACGTCGCCTGCGCTCGGTGATCGTCTGGATCTCGAAGCGCGATCGGACTTAATTTTCGACGGGAAGCAGTCGCCTGTGTTTCTGCACGACAACGACGAGTGGAGACGCTACAGCACTGAAGATTCAATGGACTTCGATCATCGTCTCAGCGATCCGTTGTTTGAACACGGTCATCATGCGCCGTCCGAGCTTAGCGCCATCAGCTTTGACGATTCGGTGCCCTGGGATGACGGGCTGTCACTTCAGCCGCAGGATGCTCATGAATCTTCACCTCGTGATCCTCTTCGCTCGCCTCGGGCTTGTGGAGGCAGTGACAGTGCATCATCATTGCTAGGCGACAGACATACGCAGGTTCACGGGAGTACTTCCAACGGCTACGGCTCATTCGATTCGCCGTCGATGTCAGGACTGCAATCTCAGCGTACGAGCCGGTCTCAAGGTCTTACAAGTGGCTACGGATTCGATACTGTCCACGAAGACCCAGAGGTGTCGGAGGAATTCAACGACGATGGAGAAGATCAGGTTCCAGTGTCTTCATTGGTCCAGGAAGTGTTCGGTGACGCTCGAGCAGATGAAGACAGCTTCTCGATCGACTCACATTACGAAGAAATGTTCGATCATGATGATACTGCCGACCAAGGCAGAGGAGTCACGGAAGGCAGCGGTGTTTCACGGCAAGCCAGTGGCAAAACGGGGCTTTCAAAGCTGAAGCAGAAAATGACCAATAACCAAAAACCGGCGGCTGCTCCTGCAGATCGACGACGGCCGGGAGCTAACAACGGTTCTTCAAAAGGTCCAAAATCGCGAACAGGGGTACCTCCGCGTTCTGCTGCCAGCAAGTCACGGGCACCAGCAAACGGATCGAAGGTTTCGTTGCGCTCGAATCCTTCGGGCGCCACCGGTCCAATCTTACCGACAGTCATTGAGGAGAAGCTGTACGAGCTTGAAGAAGAGGTGAGATTTTACAAAGCGGAAACTCTTCAGCTACAGAAGCGGAAAGAACACTACGACCAGGAGTCACGGAAGCTGTTGAAAGAGCGTGAAGAGTTTTTACGGTACCAGCAAGAGCAGCGGGCGCTGATGGACAAGGAGTGGCAGCAAGAACGCGCCAAGATGAAAAAGGAGCAGCAGCTGATGGACCGGCAATGGAAGCTGCGCATGAACGCTACGTCGTCGACGCAAGACCGGAAGGCCAAGGGCGAGATCGAAGTGCTGAAGGCACAAATCGTCAAGATGCAGGTCGACGAAGCTGCGCGGATGACCAAGTGGAAGAACAGCAACGAGAATCTGCGTCAGCGAATTGCGGTGCGTAGCCCTCTGAGTTGATATTATCCTGCCATTGTATCTCGTTCACTTCTGACATATTGTGTTGCCCCACACCCGCAGGAACTCGAGGTGAAGAACCAGGAGCTGGGAGAAGAGATCAGGTTCCTGGAGAACGATCGGCTCGTGCAGTGGGAGAAGTTCGAACTCCAGCTGAAGGAGAAGCAAGACAAGATAGACCGACTCGCGTCGACCAATGGATTTGGTGATGCTGAAAATCGTCGGAACCCATTCGAGCGCGACCGCCCGATACGGACGACGGGCGACTTATTCTCGATTCGAAACGCGGCGGACGAACTGCTGACTTCATGGTCCCGCGATCAGCCGCAGGACGAGTGTGTTGCAGGTGCTGGGTACCCGGAGAAAGCACAGGCGATGCCGTCGTCATCGTCACAGGCTCTGAGCAGTGGTGCTCATGGTGACACCGTTGTTTCTTCCTTCTCGAGCTCTCACCGACGCGCACATTCAAGCACTGATGGTTATAACCCCAAGCGCTACAGTCTTGAGAAAGCTGCATCCGAACCGGGCGCCTCTATGGCTAACCTGAGCAGCGACGTCCAAGTCAACGCCGACAAAAAGCAGTTTGTAGCGTCGACTAGGAGCGATGGAGCTCGGGGCAGCTTTGAGCGCTCAAGCCGCAGTGATGTCTCTGGCAGCCATGATTTGACTGATCGAGGGCAGGGCGAAGCCAATGGACGACAAGGTGGCGACATCAAGACGAGAGATCAAGGACTACCGCCCCGCTCGTCGTCCTCACCGTCACAGCAATCGACAACGAAACAGGTTGCGCGCGAAATCTTACACGCGGGGGGAAAGAAAGAGGTGGTGTTCACTGACGGCAGCAAGCGCATCGTATTTGTGGACGGCAACGAGAAGGAGATCCAGGCGAACGGGCACACGCTCATCAAGTTCACGAATGGTGACCGAAAGGAGGTGTTCCCCGACACGGGGATCAGTATTTATTACTACTACGAGGCGCAGACGAAGCTCACGACGTACCCCGATCAAACCAAGGTGTACGAGTTCCCGAACCAACAGGTCGAGAAGAGCTTCCCCGACGGCTCGACCGAAATTGTGTTCGCCGATGGCATCACCAAGACCATTCGGGCCAACGGCGACGAGTTCTCGGTTTTTCCCGACGGCACCACGATGCTCGAGCGCAAGGATGGGCTGCGCGAAGTCGCGCTGCTCAACGGCAAGAAGATCCGGTACTATCCCGACGGTCGCATGGCGTGCGTCGCCACCAACGGCGAGGAAACAGTGGTCCGCTCGGACGCGGAGCTGCGCAGGCTCATGGAGCGATGAAGAGTCGTCGGTAACAAGGTGTGTATGATGCACCTTTGTGAGGAAAGTGGGTGTGAACACCGTGATCATGTACAGATATGACCAGAAATGAAGCGGAGCGAGAGGCGGGGAGGTGAGATGTGATATGAATGCTACGGGCTAGTTGAACACTGTGTACTTGCGAGCAATGGTATGGCTTCGTACAGGACCGCCACATCTAAAACTTGCTTATCGTGGACCCATCCTCGCTACGCTCTTCCCATAGTGGCGACCCACGTTGCGAGCTGTTCCTTGACACGCGCGCGATGGAGCGCCACCAGTTCATCACCGATGGTGTTGCTACTGATACCAGGCGTCGCTTGATCTTCTTCAGGCACTGACGGTAGCGCAAGCAGCTCGTTGGCGACGCGCAAACGGACATCGCGATCAAACAGCCGAGTCGTTGGCTCCGTATTAGTCGAAACTGACACGTGCTCCTGCTCGTCGGGGTCCGTTTGGCCGTAGTGTTCCGCGCGCATATCCAGTGCATGCCGGCGCTCAAGGAACTGCAACGCTACCTCGCGACGTGTCAGCTTGCCATTCAACACCACGTCTTCCTGCCAGAAAGCGCTTGTCGACGTCGTGGTATCGTCACCGTCATGCTGGCTGCGGTAGTCGGACGTCTTTTCATCGAGCAGGACGTACAGATCGCGCAGCGTCAGCTTCTCACGCTTCGTCTGGCGACCAGCAACGGCGCCAGTGGTGTCGTCGTCATCGTCGCCGTCCTCTTCCTCACCCTCGGCGTCTCTTTGATCCCCATGACCGCTATTGGAGCCACTCGAGGCCATCGTTTGGTTGTCAGGTTGACCCGACACCTCGCCGCTGGAGTTTGCTCGCAGTTGCGCGCGCGCCAGCTGATGCCGCGTCTTGCCGAGCCAGTGGATGCGCTCCTCGACCGTTGCCTCGACGATGAACCGATGCACATTGGTCGGGCGCGACTGCCCGATGCGATGCACGCGGTTAATGGCTTGTACCTCCGTGCTCGCGTTCAGCAGCGGCTCGACGAGCAACACCTCTGTTGCTTCGACGATGTTGAGGCCGTTGGCGCCGACCGAGAATGGCAGCGCAAGCACACACGCGCGTGGACAAGCCTTGAAGTTGCGTAGTAGCGTCGGAAACACGCGCTTGGTCGAGTAGACGAAGCACGAGACGCCGTCAACGTGAGCGCGCACGTATTCGCTCACGATGGATAGCATGTCGTGCCACTGCGAGAACAGCAGGCACTTGACGCCCGGATCGCGCTCCACCAGCGAGCTAACACAGCGCAGGAGCGCGTCCATCTTGGAGCCGAAGCCGCTGCCAGCACCCAACCATTTGGTTCCATCCGGTGCCTGCGCCTGCTGCCGCTGCTGCTGGCGTGGGCTGGAGTCGTTGTGACCTTGGGCGACGATGCCAACACGATCAGCGGGGGTCACGCGGCGGCAAGTCGGGCACTTGACGGACATGCCACGCCGTCGCTTTGCTAGTGTTTCGACGCAGTTGCGGCAGAACGCGTGGGCACACAGAAGGACTGCACGCGTCGCATTCCCGTCCATCTCTTGCAGACACACAGCGCACTCGCGCCTCGTCGAAGAAGCTGACTCACCATCCTCAGGACTGGTGCTTGTAGCGCTGCTCGCACCCGTATCACCACCATTAGCAAGCGCGTTACGCTCGGCGGCTTTATGCTGCTCATCCGCCAACTGAAGCAAGAAGCGAAGCTGGGCAAGCGAGTCACGCAACTCACGGTCAGCAATGGCGCGGTCGGCCTCGAGTTCCGCCAGCCTCGTGGGCACCGCGAACGCGTCGATGATGTACAGTTTCTCGGCCGCCGTTGTGATGGCTTCACCCTCTATTCTCAGACGAATTTGCGAGCTGGCCATCTCGAGCTCGTCCAGAGCGCCAAGACGCTGGTGCTGCATCTGGAAGAGCTTCTTGGCCGCGTTCCATTCGCGAAGCAACAAGGCAAAGAGCTCCACTTCGCGCTGCAAGTGTGTCGACATATCTGTCAACGTGAGTGAAGCCTGCAGCGCGTGATTTGAGACTGCACGAGCGCTGGCCGCGATCTCTTTGAGCACCTCGACCAGAAGAGATGATGCCGCCGTTCTGCTCGAAGATGCACTCGCTTGGTGGTCCTCTTCCCCTCCCTCTATATCCTCTTCTTCGTCAAACAAGTTGACAAGTCGAGTATTGCCACCACCACCTACGCTTAGCATCGCTGACAGTGATGAATTGTTCGCGGAGCTGTCAACGCCCAGCATGTGCTGCCTGTATGCATCAAGCTCCTTGTACAGCTTGCAGTGCGCGCACACAGGCCCATTGCCAGCGTCCCGACACTTTCGGCAGTTGCCCGATCGCCGCACTTCCTCACGACTGGGTGTTCCAACACTCAGAGCCTTGAGCGCATCGAACAAGGCGCGTCGGCGCTTCGCTAATGCTTCGAGCTCCGTCACGAGCTGAAGGCGCAGCGTGCGCACGCTCACCAGCTGCGCGCAGAAGCGAGTCGTCCACTTCGTGCCGAACGCAGCGAGGCGCGCGTGAACACGCGCCACCAATCGATCTGCCTGCTCGCCACCGTCTGCTCGCTCGATTATAGTCAACGCATCGTTCCACCACATACTCGACGAGCACAGCAACGACTTGCTGCTGCTCGAAGACCGTGACTCGGTCTCGATCTGCGCTGCGATCTTTGACTCGAGCGTTTCAAAGTTGCGCTTGGCGAGCCCGTGTGCGTTCTCGACTTGCAGCAGGTAGAACTGTCGGATGCTGTCCGCCGACTTCTCCAACTGTGCGCACTCTTGCTCAAGTGCCTTGCGGGTTCCGCTTGGCATGATCGACATCGTCGAGGCAGTGTCATGACTCGCTGCCATCGCGAGTTGCTGACTCAGTACAGGTAGCAGCGGCAGCAAGTGATACTGCTTCGGGTTGCGATGCGACGACTCCAAGTCGCCGCCATCGCTCTCCCCAGTGCGTTGGTCACTACAGCTCCCATCATTATTGACAGTGATCGTGCTCTCACTGGAGGAAGTGGCGTCGATGCTATCGGCTTCACCTCCACCATCCTCTAAAGACGGCGGACCAACATAAAAGTGCTGCCTCACGAGCCGCGCGAGGTTCTCGAGAATGTGCAGTCGTGGCAGCAAGTCAGCCCGGAACAGCGGCCAGTTGGCTTGGATCAACTGGACTGCCGCGAGGTACTCTAGGATAGCGGTCATAGACCCCACTGCCCCCACTTCCATGTCATCAGACGACGACAAGAGTCGCATCGCTGCGAGACCGTTGCGCGCCGCTACGAGCTTGCGCTGCGCTTCCTCGCACTCGCGTTTGTTTCGAGCGATCAACTCGCGCAGGAACTCGTCCATGGTCAGCACTGTCGTCGGCGTGAGTCGCCGGCCGTTTAATGTCATTTGGCCGGCACCACTAGCTGCGCCAAACGCGTTGCCGATCTGCGGGTGGCAGCAAATCTTGCGCAGCTCCAGCAGATCGTGCCAGATGCGGTCTCTACCGTCAATGACCGCGTCTTCGTCGTTGCTATTGTCGCTTGTATCTAATTGTTCGCTACGAAGACGCTCGCGTTGACGAACGAGCGAGATGATTGCGCGCTCCTGCTGCTCGTAGAAGTGCCGCTCGACCTGCGAGAAGCGGCACCAAACGACGAGCGAGCGCTGAGCTGGCAGGTGGAGCTGGTCTAGCACATCTCTCTTGCTTGTGCGCCACAGCAGGCCCCCACCGTTGTGTTGACGAGCGCTCTCCCTCATATTCTTGCCATTCCAGAACAGTAAGTCAAGCACGCGGTCGATCGCTCCGGCCGAGAACGCGCTGGCAACGATATCGCGGAACATTGACTCGCTCCCACTCGCGAACGGCTCAATGCGCAGGAATTTGAGGTATCCAAAGAGGTCGGAGACAGAGCTCGACTTGGAGAACGGAGTGCCCGTGACGACCCACGTGGAGCGCGCACGCAGCTGCGCAATCGTCAAGGCAGTTTGTGCAGTCGTGCTTTCCACCCCAACCTGCGCTTCGTCCATGCAGACCCGCCAGAACTCAAGAAACACAAGTGGCGACGCCATGAAGGCATACTTCTTGCGCGTCTGCCGCGTACTCGCCCGGCGATCGCGACCTGCGGGCGTCGGCAAGTGGTGCAGGTCTGTGCGCAGCGCTTCGTACGTTGTGAGCACGATATCATACGTCGCGAGCCGCAGTCCTGCCGTCGACAGGATCTGCCACTCGGCACTCGGACCACTTCTCAGACGACTTCGCAAAGCCTTCACCCCAGGATACCGGAGCAGCGAGACGGCGTCACATGAGCGTACGTGGCGCTTCAGCTCCGACTCCCACTGGTCGTGGATCGACTCGGGCGACACGATGAGTGTCGTCTTGCTCGAGAACCACGGACGCTCGCGGATCTGGCAGTGAAAGCACATGAAAGCGAACGGCTCGCGCTCCTCGGAGGTTGGGTAGTTGAATGTCCACACGCCACGCGAGCTGCTTGATGTCGGTGCGAACCCAGAACAAATCTGGTGGTGCCACGTCCCACACAGATCGCATTTGACGACGCCGAGCTCGTGGTGATCGTCAGTCCCGCAGATACAGTCCATTTCCATTGCTTCATCCGGTTCTGGTTCTTCATTGTCGACTTCAAGAGCCTCTTCGGCATCTAGTGACGAGGTCCCAGCATATTCCAAGATGGGCAGGCTTGCTGGATTCGGATGGCTCAGAACGAGTGATATGACCTCAACCGTCTTGCCGAGGCCCATCTCGTCCGCGAGGATCCCTCCGCACACAGTTGACATGTCGAACTTCTGTGTGTACCCATCAGCGAGTGCGCCGCCCTCACGCCAATCGTAAAATGCAGCACAGTGCGGATCATACGTCACGTATTGGCGTACTTCCGGTGTTCTTGTCGCTCCTGGAAACGTCACGCTCAGGTCGACGACTGCCGAATTGACGGTGGCGACGCGGTTGTCAAGGCGCTGCTCCCGCTCGAGCATCCACGACACGGCAGCTTTCTGATACGGTCGAAGTGTTGGCACAAGCACTGAGCGACCAGCCTCCAGGCCGTCTTCGCCACCACTGCTGCTTGTCTTTCGATACCTCTCGCTTGCGCGCTCGATCGCATCGTCGAAGTTATCGACACTGCGCTCCAGTTGCCGGCGGGTATCAATCCTTGTGTAGAGATCAGAGACTGCACCGGTCGCGTGGTGATCAATCTTGGAAACTTCAACCGTGTTCTCTCCGGCGAAACGGTGGTACAGCAACTCGACCTCGCCCCAGTACGGAAACGAGCACTGCTCGCCGAACAGGCGGAGCGCGCAGGGCGACCGGGAGTGCTTCAGGACCCAGAGCATCACGCGATGCATACTGGCGTGCAGCTCAATCCTCGGCAACGTTACTACTGGTGGTGGAACTTGCTTGCGCGAGCGCTTGAGGCCATCGCGGCTTCCATTGCAAAGGTACACGTACTTGTGCCACGCGACACCAACGCGCCAGACAAGCGTCTTGACCTCACCTTCGCCGATCAGCTCGAGCCCCAGTGTCAACAACCCGCGCTCCACCAGGTCAAGTACGTGCACCAGCCATGCTGGGTAAGTGCCTGGAAACGCGTCTACGGACGTCAGCGCCGTCTCCGCCTTGTTCTGAGTGTTGCAGCTGATGAACGTGAGGTAGCCAGTGTTTGGCCTTATCTCAAGCCCGACACGACAACGATCACCTTTGCCACCCGCTTCTTGTGACATCGCTTGCGTGGCGGCTTCCACGAACGCGGCGCTGGCTGCGACTCCATCAGCTTGCGGCCCCGGGTCAGTGCCGTTATCAGCGCCGTTAAGAACCCAGTCGTGAGCCTGCACCGGAAGGCTGAACCACAGCGCGTCCTTCCAGCCATCACTGCTGCTGCACTGTTCAGCGCCAAGCGTGAGCTTCAATGCCCGATTCGTAGCGTTCACGCAGACGCCGTCGACCTCCCGGAGCGCGTGGGGGGCGGAACGTTGACTATCTGCCGAAGAGGAGTCGCCGCCCTGCTTGCGCTTCTTCTTCTGCCGCGCGTCACTGTTGCCGAAGACGCTGGCATTACCACTGGCTGCGTCTAGTCCTCCTTCCTCTCCTGCTTGGAGCTGCCGCTTGCGCTGCTGGCGGTCGCGCTGCACGTCGTGGGGCTTGCGTCGCGCCATGACCCGCGAATTCAGAAGTGAACGGGCAGCTTCGGTTGGGCACGATACGATAATCAGACTTTGTACTGTTCTCACTCTTCCGCGATTGTGACGTCGCAAGAAGCGATTAGGAATGTTGTTGTTGCTCAGTGCGAGAATGTTGCGTGCGGTGGATCCGTTGGAGGAGCGTTGCGATGGTTGCAACAGCTGCACTTACAAATCCAATGGATCAAGTGCGCGTGCATGAGGTAAGGGTTACCGTTGCATTTCTTGGGGTAAACTTCGTTGAAAACCGAACTGATTGGCAAGCTCCTTGTTGATTGCACAGCTCGAAGTGGGTTGCATGCAAATTGCAAGTGGTTAGGTCTAAGCTTGCATAGTGACTGTGGGTGAGGGTGCAAGCTTCTGCTTGAAGATGCGAGACTTGTTTGCCATCTAACGCAAGCTCACAAGTACGCTGGAAGGCATTGCCTACTCTGGCCTTACTATGTTGGTTTCTGCCTGAGATGGTCAAAACCTTTGCATTCCAGGCTCACTTCCAAATTCGCCGCGAGCCCGTCCACTCACCCCCCTCAATACCTTTCCTGCTCCGTCATCATGGGTCGTGCGAAAGGGAACATGTTCCGTCGGCAATTCACTCCTCAACTTGCAACTCGCGACAACAAGAAGAAACCTGTTGCCGGCAGCAAGACCACGCAACGGTGGGCTCGGACCAAGCATGGCGTCACCTTCCAGTCGCAAAGCAAAGTCGACGACGCACCCAACCCACGCGCCCGCTGGATCGACGTCAAAGTGCCGAGTAAGTACCCCACAAAGTGCTTGTACCTGGGCTTCCGTGACGCGTGGACGCCAGAGTACCGCCGTGATGCCGTCTGGGTGCAGGTCCCTGTTGATCCTGCTTCGAAGCTCTGCGAGACCCTCAACGCCTTTACCTCAACGCGACCGATCGGATTTCACCTGTCTAAGAAGACGGCGAAAGACGACGAGGTGTCCATCTCGCTGTCCGACCTCTTCCGTGATACGGATGCATCGTGGCTTTCGGACGTTACTGCTCTCATCGCCCAGGATCTTCTCACGGTCGAAGTTCACGTCGTAGACAACAATGGCGAGCCGCTGACGTTGCTGCAGTCGGCCCCTCGACGCCGCGGCTCATCCCAGCCGCCCAAGTTCGCTCTCAGCATCGGCATCGCGTGGCAGAGATACATGGATGTGTGCCTGTACAAGCCCGGGTTTGCTTGGCCACCCACGGAGTTGGTGCACACGCAGATGCACCGTGCCATGCTTTGGGTACTGCGCGCTTCGCGGTTGCTGTCCAACCAGTGGAGCTTTCGCGACCACGAGGAGCTGGACCGACTTTTTGACGAGTTCGTGTGCTCTGGCAACGGGACCGACGCTCGAGAGGAGCTAAAGCCACCGGCAGAGTCGACTTGCGTCGAGTTTGAGCGCGGCGGTATCTCGCTCGGATACGACCCGTACCGCGCCTGCTTCCTCGGGCTTCTCTGAGCCTGATGAAGGCGGTCGTGCAAGCCTGCCAACAGGCACAAGGAGAGACAAGACCTCATTTTGTACGTCACTAAATCGATTTTGTGATGCGCACTTGTTGAAGTAACTGCTAGTTTGTTGAAGTTAAACAAACGCGTTGAAGTTCCCACCCTTGGATCTCACACTCGACATTTCATTCATTTCGTACAGTATACGCACTCGTCGAAGACCGATCATCGAGTGGGCATTACGTGGTCCCTCCGAGTTTGCTTCCCATCGGGACGGGGCTTCAAAAATTGTACCGCGGCGGTGCGTAATCGTCAGTGCATACCACCAGGACTGCAAATATCAGACCAAACCAGTGTACGACCCTCGGAGATCTTCAGGAAACCAGCCTGTGCGCTTGCAACAGAGATGTTGGATGCACACACGGTCAGGAATATCCATGCTATTTGTTAGAATCATCTACATTTTAGCGTGCACTACTCCTGTCGCCGCTGACAGGTACTGTTTGCTTTGCGTGAGTATGATTCGACACTGAGCACATTGCCAACACAGGTTGGAAGGATGTTGGATCTCGAGCATGGGCCATAGACTCCTGTTTGTTTGCTGTAGATGATCCCTAACTAACGATACTGTACGCGTGACAGACGGGTTGTCATTGACGACAACCCGTTAAAAACTTCTGGGCAGTCTTGATGCGACCGGACATTGGCGTCAGCTGGACCAGCGACTTGCACTGTGCTGTGTTCCCAGCAAGCCGTTTGTTGCTCAGCATCCACATATCGATGGGTTGTCCTGGAAGAGCAAAACTCTTCGAAACCAACCCATCAAGCCGCAGAGTGACCGTACAGTAATTATTGACAATCAGTTTGAGCCCATCCGGACGCGCGGCGGCGGTGCCGTACGAGCCTCGCACTGTCCGTAAGTCTTATGGAAATCCGCACAAACGAGCGAGTGTCCGTTGGACCCCGCGACCCGGCCGGTGTTGACCAGTGCAGTGCGTAGAGAAAAACGTTCCGAGCGGAAGCAGCATTCGCCGCCGTCTTACTGCGCACGGGATGCTCGTTCGACCTGCACCGCGTGACGCAACCCAGCTCCTCTCCATGCGCTGGATTTCATCAGCCGTATAAAGTCGTCGAGCTACCACATCGCCAACACTGACACAGCCGATTGGGCCGGATGAACAGTGCATACATTTTATCGGACAGACCTTCCCATCACCTCAAGTAATCTGGTTCGCGTATCGCCCACCGAGGCAGAACCCAGCAAGATATAGAGGTTGACATATAGCGAGAGTGTATTCACTTCTGCTTTTGTAGTGGGTCGAGGACGAGCAAGACGTGACCCACTCACCGGGCGGCTAAGGAGCTGAGTCCGGGCTGGTGGTAAGAGGATGTGAGAGGACGAGGCGACTACGATAGACGAGGACGTTGGCAGGGGCTCCCCTCGAGGCCCGTCCTGGAGGAATGGTGGTTCCTCGTCGGTCGGTAGTCTAACTCACTTTGCAATTCGCAGCAATATAAGCAAGAGATCCTAGGAAGCCACAAGCTTCCCTATCACGTGTGTTCCTTGGACCTACTACAGCTTCTTGTATTGTACAAGTATTGGCTCAATATAGAAAATCGCGGATAGTAGTATATGCACCGATTAAAGAGGAGCTGCTCGAGGTGTGGTGCTGCACAGAAGTGATGGAAGCATGCAATCCCTCCGTGTACTGTTCAGTACGCACAACATACACGGTGTACTGTAGACAACGAGATCAGCCTACTCAGTACTCGAAGTACTCTGCACTTCACATGCACTGTCCGTTTAACGTGTTCATTAGTCCAACGCACTCGGCTTCTGCGATCGTATCTTGATGTGAGATCACATCACATCCCTGTGGCTGTGGTGGCCCTATCCACATGTGCACACGCAACTCACAGCTTTAATGACATCAAAGTTCGTTTGGGTCGATCTTTATAGTTGCCTGTACGCCACGCTCCATCAACGATTATGTTTGCTTTTGTCGATTGTCGGGAGGATGAGTCCAAATGCCCCTCCACTCGCTGTCTTCCTCCTCCGCCTGCCAGGCTGCGCCTTCCACCGGCACGCGCCCTCAGGCTCACCTCTCGTTCCTGCTCGTCGATGAGGTCACGACCGACCGCTTGAGCTGTTCGTACGCAGCTTCTCATTCCGCAATTTGCATCCTGGTCGCGACTCGACCCTCCACGCACCAAGGACAGCCGACCCCGACCTCCAGCAATGGCGCAGGCTCCGCACCACGGCGCAGGTGGCGCACACAAGGAAGACCACGTGTCTCGACTGTCGTTCATGAGCGGCATGTCGCAGACCAAGGACGTCGAAGAAGGCTACAAAGGCGCTCAGGCACCTGACGTCGAGGGTTTCTACGAGGACGGCGCGTTGCGTCCTGGTGGCAAGCCCAACCTGCTGAGCAAGGACTACATCGGCTTCATTATGCAGTATACTGCGATCAGACTGGTGTACGGCCTGCTACCCGCGACGGTGTACCCCGTACTCCAGAACTACTTCAACGCTGAGGGATCCGTCGTGAGTACGGCAGCAACGCTGATGGTGCTGCCGTGGAGCTTCAAGGCGTTCTACGGCGTCCTGTCGGACTGCGTGCCTATCTTCGGACTGCGCTGCAAGCCGTGGATGATCATTGGCTGGACGCTCTGCATCATCATGCTCATCGCCATGGCGTGCCTCCCGGAGGGTGATCCGTACTTCATGGTCCCGTCGGACGCCGAGATCAAGCCGGAGGACTACACGCCGGAGATCGAGGCGCGTATCAACTACGACGCGCCGAACCAGGCCGGCAAATGCGTCATGCTCATGTTCTTCGCTACCTTCGGCTACGTGTTGTCGGATGTCTGCGCCGACAGTATGGTAGCGGAGCTCGCTCAGCGTGAGCCGCTCGAGATTCGTGGGAAGACCCAGTCGGCCATCTACATTATTCGCACGGCGGTTGTGGTCCTTGGCCAGATCCTGGTGGGCTTCGGATCCAACGGCGAGAAGTACGGCGGTGACTTCGACTTCTCACTCGCCTTCTCACAGCTCATGATCATCGTGACCGTGTGCACGTGCTCGATCCTCCCCGTGACGTGGTTCTTCATCAAGGAGGAGAAGAGCGAGCGAGTGAGCTTCCGCCAGTACTGCAAGGACATGTAGTCGATGATCCAGAAGCGTGCGTTCTACCGGCTGATCTTCTTCAACTTCTTTCAGGCCTCTTCTCAAGCATCTCGTACACGGTCAACTCGCCTGTGCAGTCCAGGATGGTGAGCGTGACCCCGCTGAACGCCACGCTGAGCGACATCCTGTCCAACCTGATGTTCATGTTCGACATCATGGTCACGTCCAAGTGGGGTCTCAACTGGAGCTGGCGCTGGATGTTTGTCGCGACTGGTGCATTCGTGATCGTCGTGGACGCCCTTATGTTGTTCATCACGATCTGGGACGTGTCCTGCAGCCAGTGGTTCTGGCTCGGCCCGCCGGTGGCTGTCATGCTGCTGTACGGTGTGGGCTGGATGATCTCCTGCTTCTTCATCGCCGAACTCGCGAGCGTTGGCAACGAGGGTCTGGTGTACGGCCTCATCACCACGACGTCCAACCTGAGCGGCCCGTTCGCGCAGACGCTGACACCCGTGGTCGACAAGCCGTTCAACCTCACGACCGCGTGCATCCAGAGCGACGACAACTCGATCCGCTGGAACCTGACGTACACCATCACCATCATGTACGCGATGACGGTCTTCTCGTGGATCTTCCTGCCGAGGCAGAAGGCAAGGACGCAGGAGCTGATGCGCAAGGGCGGGTCGAGCAAGTGGCTCGGCGGCTTGACGGTGTTCTACCTGACGTCCGCGTTCGTGTGGTCCATCATGACGAACATCATGGCCATCTTCGAGAGCACATCGTGCCTCGTCATCGCCGGCGGCTCGGGCTGCTAGATGTACTCGCGCACTGCCGGAGTGTCGTTGGATTGGATTGAGCTATCGGCACTGTTGTTTTGCATCACTTGCTTTGTTTGATTGAGTTGCAGCTTCGGTATGGGCCACGGTTGTGGAGTGCGGTGGACGTTGAGTCACCAGTCCGTGAATATAAGTGACCTTTTTACCACTGCTGTTGTTTGCTGCTCATTTTTACATGTCACTAAGTGAAAAAGCGTCACTAAAGCGGTTTATACATGTGCTCTGGTTGAAGTCATGGCCAACTGGTTGAAGTCATCGCCAACCGGTTGAAGTCATTCGTACAGACCCATTCAAGTTTCCACCAAACTTGGTAGCTGAATTCTCTCGATCACTCATTCGTTTCTCCACGTCTCGTAAGTGTCTGGAGGCCGCTAGGATTAAGCGGATCTCTTCGGATTTTGCACTGTGCGATGCGCATCGGGACGAACGGGGGAGGTATCAAGAGTCCTGGTAAGACGGGTATCACGGCGGCACGTACCCGTCAACAAGTATAAGTGGACCTGCTGATGCTTACCACACTTCTAAGCATTTCACTTCCCCATGGGGGTTTTACTGTGCGGCTTGATCGAATATGACCTGACATTTGACGCTTTGCCAACACACGTTAGAAAAAAATCTGTGGTACGTGAACACGT
This sequence comes from Phytopythium sindhum, assembly GCA_023334395.1. NCBI lineage: Eukaryota > Oomycota > Peronosporomycetes > Pythiales > Pythiaceae > Phytopythium > Phytopythium sindhum. Next base: position 7,363 of record JAASGW010000412.1, on the reverse strand, counting down.
ACCAGCTCAAGAACTCGCGCCTGGACTACAGGTAAAGGCCCCCAGTTGCCTGCGGCTGGTGAGCTCTATCTGTATTTTGGTATGGTACGCGTGCCGGACGGAGGATCAACTTGATCATCAAGGACCTCTAGACAGCGCAAATGCGATAGGACACTGACATCAAGGTGGACCAGCGACATGTACTGAGCCGTGTCATCTGCAAGGTATTTGTTTGTGTCAGAGCACACTGTATGCACAGAACCACATACATACTAGGTAGCCCTTCAAAGCCGTCTGCTTCACACGTAGCGAGCCCGGGGCACGGTCCTCCTTTGCAATGCGTCAGGGGCGGAACGTCCGTTCTTCAACAGGGTCTCGAACGGATGAATGTGGCGCAATCGCACTATCAGCAGCAGTCTAAACAACCCGAGATCCCACTTGCGCATTAATGGTATATTGTGCTCGTAGGAAGTCCGTGCCGAAGGATATGATGCATGCCACAATGCCACGGGTGCACTGTCTGTATCCACATTAACGCTTACGGGTCCCATAATCGCCCTCCACCCTGTCCCTGCAATCCTTACAATTGAACACTCATTTGTTATCATTTCACTATGGATATTATCCGTCTGATCCGTCTGGATATTCTCCTCGTGTCGCATGCCCAAACACACAATGAGCGCGCAGAGCTCCCGATCGGAGATCCCCCGCTGCTGGTGAAGTCAGTCTCCGATACGAGCGCAAGCCCCCAAGAGCAAGCAACTAGAGAAGCAGCAGCCGACGAACGATGGAGCTCCACGTGCGTGTTGTGGAGGCACGGCACCTGCTGGACGTGCAGACCTTCGGCACGCAGGACCCGTTCTGCAAGCTCAAGGTGGGCGGCAAGAAGCAGCACACGAGCGTGGACAACAACGGCGGTGCGTGCTGCTGACCGTCTCGGTCGCTTTATTCGCGTGTTCCTCTCGTCTCACTCGCCTGCTGTACTTCAGGCCGCTCGCCCTCGTGGAACGAGAAGTTCGTGTTTGAGATGGAGGACCCGGAGCGGGATCACCTCATCGTGAAGATCAAGAACAAGGGCTACAAGGAGAGGTGAATCAGCCGGATCGGTCGCAAGATTAGCATTTGTACACCTTTACTAACGCGTTTTGCACCGACAGCGACCTCATCGGCGAGTGTCGCCTGCCCATGAGCTTGTTCATGCACGGACAGCTCGTCGACCAGTGGTTCGAGCTGACCAACGGGTCCACGCGGGCCGGAGAGATCAACCTGCGCCTTCAGCTCCAACGCGAAGGGTGCCCTCCGCCCCAAGCGTACGCGTACCCGCCACCGCAAGGTACGTCTACACTCCCAGTCACCGCTAGGCGTATAAGCGCTGTTCTGACACAGAGCATGTTGCGGCCTTTAGCCTACCCTGGACAGCCGGGCTACCCTCCTCAGCAGGGCTACCCTCCTCAGCAGGGCTACCCTCCTCAGCAGGGCTACCCTCCTCAGCAGGGCTACCCTCCTCAGCAGGGCTACCCTCCTCAGCAGAGCTACCCTCCTCAGCAGAGCTACCCTCCTCAGTCGGGCTACCCTCCCCAGCCGGGCTACCCTCTGCAGCAGTACCCTCCGCAACCGCAGTACACGTATGCCGCGCAGCCAGTCGTTGCGATGGAGGAGCGGCGCCATGATCGCTACGACGACTGCGACCGTTACGACCGCTACGATCGCGATGAAGGCCGCTACGAACAGCGCAGCAACGGCTTGAGCACCGGCCAGGTGGCACTCGGCGTCGGCGCCGGCGTCTTGGGCGGCATGTTGGTCGCAGATGTGGTCGAAGATGTGTTCGACGACGACGACTGAGCTCCATGGTCCTCCGACTCGGATGGAAATGAACCATCGCGGCCACCCTCGACAGCCCTCGGTCTTCATCGATTTGAAATAGGCAGCTCAAGTGTCAGATCTACGATCGGTCAGCGGTCACTCCTGCAGTAATGTAAGTGCATGTAGCTTGTCGTGTGTGCGTACTTCTGCTTCATTGTCTGGTTGTTGCTTGCTGCCTCCTCCACACATTGAAGTGTCAGAACACCCTGCACCAGGAACCGTAAACTCCTTAACCGACCAACACAAAGCGTACGATCGCCTGCTTCTCAATCGCTCAAGGCCTGCTTCTCAAGCGCTCACCGCCACACGATCCGACCAAAGCGGGCGCAGGATCGCCCTCTCATCCGTCTTCTCCTCCTCTTCGACCAACGAAGGCGTCAGTAGCGCCCGAACTTCGTCAATCGAGATGCGCTCCTCCCCGTTCTTCTCCTTGAAACTAGTCTTGTAGTCGCCGCTTCGCCGCTTCGTCGCGAGGAAGCTCCTTGCTGGTGCGGTGGAGCATGTCTGGCACAGTAAATGCGCTCCTCGACTGAGTCCCGCACGACAAAGCGGCGCACGGTCGTCTCCCGAGTCTGACCAATGCGGTAGACTCGGCTGACGGCCTGCTCCTCGATGGCCGCGTCCAGCGGCTGCTCGGCCAAGAGCACGTGCGTCGCCTCCATGATATTGAGTCTGTTCGAGCCGTGGCGATATGGTAGTGCGAGTACGCTCGGCGTGTCACCCGCGAACGTCTTGAACGCATTTAACGTTCCCGGAAGCTCTTTCTTTGTCGTGAAGATGAAGCACTTGACGCCTCGCTCCCTCAGCACGCTTGTCGTCATCGTGGGCATGCTCTCCCATTGTGAAAACAGCAAGCATTTGACGCGTGGCTCGCCCTTCGCCAGTGCCAGCACGCGATTCACTATCGCATCCACCTTGCAGCCGTACTCGACGTGAGTATCCTGTTTCAGCGTCTCCTTGTCGGGGCAAACGAGCGTCACGTCTTCCATCGCAAACCGGACTCGACACAGTGGGCAGAGGCCACCACAGTCGTACGCTGAACCTGTGCCGGCGACGTTGTAGACGCACGCGTGGCAGAACGAATGGGCGCACGGCAGCATGATCCGCTCCGGCTTCATTGGCTGCCAGCACACCGCGCACTCCTCTTGTCGGGGCCGCTGTTACCGCTTCTCTTCTCGCCGTTGAGCGTCCAGCGATTGGACGAAGCGCCACTTTCCACGAAGACCGTCAATGTTGCGGCGCTCTCCCTGAAGAGCGACATCCAACACGCGAAGGTTGTGCACATCGTCTGCAGTCACCCGAGTGAGATGGCTGAGGTAATAATAAGACTTGAACACGAACCCAGTATGTTGATTCGCCGGGTTCTCATTGAGCGAAAGTCGCTTGGCTGCAGTCGCGACTTGATCGAGAGCTTGAAAACGCTGACGCTGCGCGCCCAGAAGCTCTCTATCCGCCGTCAGCTCGTCTTTCATCGCATTCCACATTGACATCTCGCTCGTCAACGCCTCCTGATCTTTCTCCGTCGTGAGAAGGCCGAGTTGGTGGGCAACTGAGGCAATCGCCTCAAGCACACCCAAAAGCACCAGTCGCGCCGCGGAAGGCATTCGCTTACTCACGAATTGGACTTGCTTGTCTTGCGCAGGAGACTTATATCCAATTAGCTGGTGGTGAAAGCGCACTAGCCTGAGCTCCAGATCGCACGCTTCACAATACGACCTCGTAATCGACAAATATCCATCGCTGCACTGGTTGCAGCTTCGCCACTCCGTCAAATTTGTTTCCGTTGGATCTGCCTTGCAGTATGAAAGTAAAGCGTTCCTGAACGCGCGGCGTTGGTTGGTAAGTGCTCCCCACTCGTCAGTAATAGCGCGCCGCAGACCGTCCACGCTTTGAAATGAGCTCGCGAACTGAATGTTCCACGACTTGGTTGTGGCTTCAAGTGACGCGCGCACTGCGTCAGCGAAATCAAACGCCTTGGTACTGACGTCATTCTCGGCTGCAAACAAAATCTCCCTCCACCACCGTGCTGGTAAGATGCCGGAACGAGCCGAGCCGAATGGAGATCGACTGGCGTCCCAAAAGGACGGATCCGTGTGTGTCAAGCCTTCGTATACCTTTACTAGCACCTTATGATCGGATGTGGCTTTCGACACGAACGTTGCTCGGATACCGGCTGCATAACTCTCCAGAGCAACAACATCGACGTGTAAACCAGCCAGGTTTGCGGGCAAAGTCTAGCACCTGTCTGCCATCGCGTGTCGAATCGATTGAAGCTTCGGGGCTTGATCTCCACGTATGCGAGGTTGCCTGCTAGCCAAGTCACCGTCGATCAGACGGGATGTCGCCTACGAGTCAACTGGCCGGTTCATCATCTTGCGCACATGCTCTGTCAAGTTTATCGCGATGTGGAGCACTAAGAACCCGTCCTGCTGACGCATCGCCGACAAATCCTCGTGCATCGTGTCGAACGCATCCACATACAGCGCAATTGCTCGCGAATAGTCCTCGTTGATCGCATGAATCGCGGCGAGTTTGTTTTGGCTATCAACGTACCGTCGTCGATCAGTCGTATACGTAATGAGTGCGTTGCGCAGCATATCCGCCAGCAAGTCGTCGACGGTGCGAACGTGAGCACGAGCGAGCGACGAGCTCACAACTGGGTGGCAGCAGAGTTGGCGCAGCTGCAGCAACTCGTTCCAAAGCGCGTCGTCCAGCATCTTGCGCTCGTTTATGGCGTCCGAACGTACCCGCGCGAGCACTTTCGCTGCTTGGGTCTCATAAAAGTGTCGTTCAATGCGCGAGAAGCGGCACCAGATGACGTCATTGTGCTGTACCAAAACGCCCAATTGATCGAGAACGTCGGCCTTGGCTGTTCGCCACAACAAGCCGCCTCCAGACGTCGTCCGCTCACCATTGGCATCATATTGATCATTCCACAGCAGCATATCCAGCACTTGCTCGACAGCTCCGCCCGCAAAGCACTTCTCGACGATCGTTTTGAAGAATGCCAAACCGTTCTCGTCGCTTGCAAAAGGCTGCACGCGGAGAAACTTGAGAGCTCCATACAAGTCGGTGATACTCGTCGAGAACGGAGTACCAGTGATAATCCACGTGCTCACCACACGCAGCTGCGCAACTGTTATCGCTGGCGATAGATGGGTGTTCTCCACCCCAACCTGCGCTTCATCCATGCAGACGCGCCAAAATGTTGTGTACACTAGCGGAGATGCAATGAACGGGTACTTCTTGGCTGCTTGGCGCGTGCTCAAGCGTCTTTCACCGCCGGATTCGCTTGGCAAGTGGTGCAGATCTGACCCAAGGATCTCGTACATCGTTAGCACCACGTCAACCGCGCCCATGTAGTACGCGGTCGCCAAAACCTGCCACTCGGCGCTTGGCTTACGCGCCCGCTTGCTAGCAAATCAGCTGCTAATTGCTTTTACGCCAGGATAAACAAGCACCGACAGCGCTCCGGGTTCAACATGACGTACAAACTCGCTCTCCCATTGTGTCTGGATCGCCTCTGGAGACACGATAAGAGTCGCTTTGCTCTCAAACTCCGGGCGCTTCTCGGACTGGCATGCAAAGCACATGAACGAGTCGCTGGGCACCACAGTCTCGTTGCCTGAAGCGCCTGGCGGGGTGAAGGCGAATCCGCCTCGATTCTTGTTGTACCCCGTGCAGAGTAGGTGATGAAGCGAACCACAGTAGTCGCACTGCACCCAGCCGAGCGGATGCTCAACGCTTGATCCACAGATACAGCTCTTGACAGCATCTTTGTCCTCCGCACGACTGGCGGTATCCATCGGAGCGTGCTTGCTTGTGATTCGCGGCTTGTCGCGGCCGCGTTGGTGTCTCAATATGAGCGCAATCACTTCCACTGTCTTGCCCAGGTCCATTTCATCGGCGAGAATGCCTCCGCGAACACTTGACAGGCTGAATTCCACACGATCGGCATTGTGCGTGGAGAAACTCTCACGTCCAGCAGGAAAGAAGCACGCCTGGAATGGGTCGTACTGCACGCTCACATTCTTCGCGAATGTCACGCAGCTAACGATCGAATCGGCCGCAGGACTTAGCGGAGCATCGCGCTCTCGCTCCAGCATCCACAACAGAGCGGCCTTCTGGTGCTGTCGCAGGATAGGAAGCAGCCGGTGGTCCCTCGCGAGCGTCATCTCAAAATCTGCATACTCGTCAACCTCGACGTTTTCGTGCCGAAGCAGTCGACTGACATCGATTCGCGAGTGGATGTCGCCAACGTCGAACTTGGTGGCTGCTGCACTCTCTGCATCTTTCTCAGAGGTGGTGGCAGCACTATACAACACGCCCAGCTCCTTCGGGTGCGGGTACGTCCACTGGCCGACGAGGTCCTGGCTGTTCATCAGCGCCCACAGCATCACCTCGTGCATACTCTGGTGCAGCGAGACGCGGGAGTTCGGTGCAAAGCGCGGCTTCGAGGCGCATTGCCTCATATACTCGTATCAGTTGATACCAACGCACAGTCTCCAGCATCCAGCCGTTGACTTCATCGGCGCCTTGGCTCGCGACGATGGTTCCTTCTCCTGTTTCAGCGGCCTGAGCTCCAATACAGCGATACTAGCCTCCACAAGCTCCACGAGGCGGTCGCTCCGCTGCCGGCTGGTGCCTGGGAACAACTCGCACATGGTCATGGCGGTCAGCATCGACGCGTCCGCGATCACCACGGCGCCGTCGTCGTCCATCCAGTTGCTGGCCACTAAGCAGACGAGCGGGCCAAGAGGTTCGATCTGAAGCCCAACCAGCGTGTAATCTCGAGCGCCAATCCCGTTCTGGGTCGCGAAATCGCTGAGAGCGGAAGCCAGGAAGCTCTCTGACCCAACGGGCACGTTCAACCATAACGCGTCTGTGCGGACCGCTCGCGCCGCCCACGCGTCCCGCAACGTCAGCGACAGCGGTAAGACGCTCGGGTTCTCGAACGCCAAGGTGCTCGCAGCGGAGCTAGATCCACGACGTGCCTTCTTCTTCTTCAGCGGCGGCAGCGAAGAGCGAGCCACGCGCTTGCGGTTCGTAGCCGCCGACATCGCGGTCGTTGAATCCGAAGCCCACCAGAATCTGGCCAAGGATCACAACCGCCGTGCGAACAATGGACGCGTATGAGACGGAGGGCTTTGGTCGCTGTCGTCCACGTCGCTGACCACGACGGAGTTAAGGAACATTCGATTCAGTGACTGTCTGTAAAACACAATGATCGCTGATAACCACTCATTCCGTCCAGCCCGATAGCCGGTCGGCCAGGCGCTTTCCAGAGCCGACAGCGATGGATCGCCCAATCCTCACTTTCCATCTCGCCCAGTTCGGATAAACTGGGCGAGATGGTTCGCCGCTCCAAGCGACTCGCGAGCAAGGCAGTCGCCGCGGCACCCGACGTCAAGCAGCAGAACGACAAGGGCCCCCACATCGTCGACCCGGCGGGACCTAGTGCCCTCGAGCGACTGGTTCGACAGCGAGGTGGCGCGCGAGATGTGGATGCCCGCGGCCGGGG